>CM062292.1:224620547-224861044 GCA_031216915.1 Pictodentalium vernedei
AGTTGAAAGTTTTTTCTCCTTTCAGTGATCACAGGCAGAACTGTTAAATCTTCCAATTTGCCAGGGAACTCCGGATTTGATGCCCAGTCTCCCACCCTCATGATAACATCCTATTTTCTCCTGCTTTGACATGTTTCAAAGTATTTATTCCATGCTACTATCACATTTTTAGTTCACCTGGCCCTTGGGGCCACGTGAGCTATTGCCATCACTTGGCGTCATCCATAAACTTTTCACATTTTCATTTTCATCTTCTCTGAAACTGCTGAGCGAATGTGAACCAATCTTGGCAGGAATGGTCTATGGTAGGTCCTCTACAAACCATCCTCATTTTGTTACCCTCGGATGAAAAACATGGCCACCAGAGGCATTCTTTGAGTCTGATTGGTCGATTTTTAAAAATCTTCTCTCAAACTACAAGGCCAAATATTTTGAAACTTCACATAATTGATGACTGAGATGCCCTCTACCAACGATCCTCATTTAATGTTGATTGGGTTGCAAACATGGCTGCAATTGCGGCTCATAGTTACTATGGAAACCCTATGGGAAATCACATTATCATCTTCTTATCTGAAACTACTTGGCAAATGTGAACCAAACTTGGCACAAATAATGCATGGAAAGTCCTCTGAAAACAATCATCAATCTGTTTCGCTCAGATGAAGGAGCATGGCAGCCAGCTGCATTATTTGATTCTGATTAGAATAATTGAGAGATATGTAGTTCACCAGGTGACAGAATACACTTCAGAGCCTCTTGTTCTGTTTGCAGGCCTTTGAGCTCCGATCATAATGAATGAAACAAAAAATATGCATACAAGTGAATTATAATTAACAAAGGAGTCTTTTATTATAAATATTATACTTATATCCTCGTTTTTTTATAGGGGTGCAGATTCAAGTTTGGAAAAATGAAGTCTCTGGGTTAGTATTTGGGCTCCCTATTGGAGCCTGAATTTTAACTTAGTCCAATATGAGGAATAATCTATAAAAATCTGCTTCTCGAGATACAATCAGAATAATAATGGTAATATTCTCAAAATCTTCTTCCGAACCACCAGTCAGAATATTTTGATATTTGGTATATAAAGATCCACAGTTAATAGCCCTAATTTTCACTTTGTGCAAAAGAGGAATATTCTTTGAAATCTTCTTGAGAACTACCATTCAGAATGTTTTGATACTTAGTAAACAACACCCTAGCTGGTCGCAGATTCAAATTCAGTCCCAGGATTCATATTTGGGCTCCCTATGGGCTGGGGGGGGGGGGGGGCAAATTTTAACTTGGTGTAATATGACAAATAATCTTTAAAAAAATCTCCATCTTAAGATCCACCATTCAGAATCTCTTGATATTTGGTATACAGCATCATGGGAGTGGAAGGGAATGGGTCAGATTCAAGTTTGTTCAAGTTAAGTCCCTAGGTGGATCTTTGGACTCCCTAGTTTTGCATTACTGGAAAATTGGGCATTTCTTTCTGTGGTAGCATCCCAATACTAGAAAAAAATCATCTGGCATGGACAACAAAGTTATAAAAAATTAAATAACTTCATTCCTTTGTATTGTTAACTTGCCATAGATGTTAATTAAAGCCTTCTTTAAACCACTTGGTCAGGTGTGAGCCTCTGGCCCTATGGGCCCTCTTGTTTATTCAGTTATCCACCCAATCTGTAATCCAACTCTGCTAAGCAAAAGAATATAGTTCGAAAATGGGTTACAATTTCCCCTCAGAAATTTGTGATACGCCAAAAAGTTACGGCTGAAAATCAATACACAACGGATGAATTTTCGAATGGTCAATAACACTGATTTTTGTTCTCTTGTATGAGTCAGGCATATGTTCCCAGAAACATCCAAATAGAATTTGCACAGGTGAAATCCAAAATGTGAATCACTGACGATGAGAAAAAATCTCAACACAAAGGCCGAAATGCATCATCAATGAAATCAGTGCATGTAAAAAAAAACACATCCCAAGGTAATTAAAATATAAATGTTGCCAACTACATCACTTCAGGCCTGAGATGTTTCATCTTGTGATAATGACAGCTCACCCAAATCTCACAGACAGTCATGTTCAGCGGTTAACAGGTTTGATCATAGTGCCATAAATAATGGGATTTTTCTATATTTTTTTAGAGTTATTGCCCTTGATCAACTTTTTAGTATTTTTCTGAAGGAGGGTGAGCACTCATATGGTGAAACTCCTGCACCTTTCACTTAAGAGCATTGGAGCCTTTCAGAATTATTGCAAAAAAAAATTGCTGTGTGCCAACTGTATATTGATGATCAGATTCTTCCTTTTGGTTTGTAGTTACTCCCCTTGATCAACTCAGCATTTTTAAGAAGATGATTACACTAATAGTGAAATTGACACCTCTCACACTTTTGAGTTTTAGTTTATTTTAATGAAACTTTAAAACATTATTCTTGATAGTTTGACCATGTACAGCATATATATTGATGATGAGAGTCATTAAGGTTTTTCTGAGTTACTTCCTTTGACAGACTTGAAGAAAAATTAGTATTTTGGTTGAAAGGGAACCCATGTCCTGAAATCATCTTCTCCCATATGTATAGAGTCCTGTAAGCTTATACAATTATTGTCTATAGTTTGTTGCAATATGTATGTACTCATCAGGGTTCATAAGTTTGCTTGGAGATATTGCTCTTGATCGACATAGAAATATTGTGAATTTCTGTGAAGGAAGACACTTTTAGTTGAAAGCAACACCTTCAGTTTTGGGTTTTGGAGAATGAAACTTTAAACTTTATTTTTTCTGTTTTCAGACCTTTTCCTATGGGTAGGTTGGACCAAAAATTTGAACTAAACATAACAAAATCCTTCGTTGATATGCTTTATGGAAACAAACTTGCAAACAAAATTAATTGTTTTTCATTCATGCTATTACGGTAACATACTTTTTCTTATTCCTTGTATGGATCAAAAAAGTAAGATTCTGACAGGTTATTATTGCATTCTATTCCATTTGTTTATATACAATACACATTATGTACTGTTATTATCTTCACACATGAAAGTATCATCCATGGAAGTAAATATATATTCTTACACTGTAAACCAATGCCCCAGACTAGCTGGTGCTTAACTCAAAGTTATCAAGGGCCAAAAACAAATTTGAACCCCCCAATCCCCAAAATTTGCTTGCAAAACCGAAAATTAAAAGTCCTATCTGGCCCTCCATACATTTACTTTCCATGCATGCCCAGACGTCAGGAAGTGACCGGAATTGGCGCCAACATCATTCTTTGTTTGGCCCTAAAAGTCATCAACAATGAAATGACATCTGTGCTTTAAAATCTCTTTTTCTGGGGATGCCAGACACAAATCATTGCAAGAATTGGTGGATACAAGGCTGTTATTGGATGAAGGAAGTGTTCAACGGTGGTTTTGGATGTTCAGGGCTGTAACTTTATAATATTTATAAAATTATGTTATGTTTCCCAATTTCGGGACACATGCCTGACGTCTATCATTTTTTAAAAATGATTATTCCACTGTTTGTTAAGTATTCCTTCCCTGTCCTTCCATGAACCCTTCCTGTTAAACGCTTAAGCTTTTTGGCTATTTTTTAGTGACATTTTTTATTACAGAATATTATTCTGTTTCTTCCCCAGGGTTACATCCTCACCGTAGGGTTTGTTCGGCCATTTAGTCTTGCATCTTCTATCCGATGTATCATTTTTAGCTCAACTTTGACGTAAGTCAAATTTGAGCTTATGCCATGGCCAGTCGCCCGTCTGTCCGTCAGCAATTCAATACGGCTCGGGCTAGAGGCCGTATTTATAAACTGATCTTCACGAAACTTCTTGGGTACCTTTGTTATCACCGTGGGACGAGAACGAGTGTTTTGGGGGTCCGGTCCAAAATTCAAGACAGCCACTGGCAGCCGTTTTGTTCAAAATTAGGTGCAATCAGATTTTTCCGCAGAACTTCCATATGAAAGCTCCGATTTGAATAATTTTTTGTATGAATGTTTAGTACCATGGGATACATCACAAATAATACGGTGTTTTTTTTCGTGCATGAATTATGCAAATTAGACTAACTTGGATTTATATAGTGTTACTTTCAGCACTGTAACTGCGAATGCCAATACAGCTCGGGCTAGAGGCCGTATTTATGAACCGATCTTTACGAAACTTCTTGGGTACCTTTGTTATCACCGTGGGACGAGAACGAGTGTTTTTGGGCCTGGTCTGAAATTCAAGATGGCCACTGGCAGCCATTTTGTACAAAATTCGGTGTAATCAGATATTTTTATACTGTACCAATGACCCAGACTTAGCTGGTGCTAACTCCAACAAAACCAGGGCCAAACACAAATTTTGCCCCCCAATCCCCAAAATTTGCATCCAAAACAAAAAGAAATCATGTCCTAAAGGACCTCCATACTACGCCTCTACTGCGCATGCGCAGTGACGCAGTCGTCCCGAAATTGGCGCCAATTATCATTCTCTGTTTGGCCCTTCATCAGTCAACATCTCACTGATCTTTGTGCTTGTAAATCTCAGTTTAAAGGATGCCAGACACGTAATTTTTGGAGAAAATGTGATTCTAAGGAGGATAGAAGGAGGAGAGGAAAAAGAAGTGGCAAAAAAATAATCAGGGCTGTACTTAAAATTTTTTGATGAAATTATGTTAAGTTGCCTATTTTCGAGGCATGGGCCTCTTGTTGTCATTCTTGCTAATTGTTGCACTGCTTATTCAGTGTTTCCTCTCCCCTAGCCTTCTAAAGTCCCCACTGGCAATTCTCCCATGCTTTTGGCATATTTTTGAGAAATTTCATTTCTAAAATTTCCTGGGAGAGTTGCTTGGTTACAGAATGTTTTCTGTTATTTTCCCCATAGTTACGTTTTCACCCATGGGTATATAACGTTTGTGTTCTGCATCTTCCATCTGATGTTCTACAGATTCTCCCCTGGGAGTCTCTGTTTTGCATCAGATAGAGTGTAATTGATGACTGATTCCGGGACAGTTTTTTCAGTGCCTGGAGTCATGTTTTCTAGTGTGTTTACACTGTTTGTTTTCATTGGCAACAGCCTTTTTTGAGGGGGGCTGTTTGCCTTTGTGGTAGTTTATCTCATTATAAGATACATTTATATTATCCGAAAGTGTCTCATTAATTATTTTATATAAATTTAAAATTTTTGACCCCACTTTGCCATCGTATTCATCGGGGCTCAACGTTACTTTTCAGCAACTTGGGCTTCTCTGAAAAAATATTTTTTCAAAATTATTTTGTTTTGCAATTGTTTTTTCATTTATTAATGGATCATGTTATTATGTACCTTTGTGTCAGGGGTTTTTGCGAGTAACTAGGACTTATTGTTGTTCTTTCACAATGAAGGGACATTGTTCAAATTGTAATAGGAAGAAATCTTCCTCTGACTTTCATGATCATTGTATTAATTGTAGTCAGTGTTCTCGCATTAATCCCTGTCCTATATGTGAACATTGGGATGAGAAACATTGGAAACGTGTGTCACGATATGTTGTTTCTGGAGAAAGAGCGATGCTGGCTCTTTCTCCACAAGGTCACTCTACTCTCTCAGTTTCTATTTCAGAGGAACCAGAACAGGGTGATGTTTCCATGTTATCTTCTTCAAGTGTGCGTCCGTCGTCACAAATGAATTCAGAGCTAGCGGCAAAAGTGCTCATGGAGATTAGACAAATGTCGTCCGCTAGCTCGCCCGGTGTAGCGTCCATTCACCGAATGGTTCGGCAGCCGGGTTCGTCCGATGCGGTCCAAGAGGAAATTTTGGGTGATGCAAGCACTATAAACATAATAGATGCACACCCAGTGACGGCGGATAGTAAGCGAGAACGGAGGAAGCCTTTTAGTCCGGTTCCTAGCTCGTCCAGGTCCAGCCGGGCCGCGAGCGAGAGAGGTCCCTCTCTCGTACAACAGCATCTGGGACCAGATGTTGTGGTACAAAATGTGTCTTTAGCGGAGCATACGTCCGTCGCTCGGGACGCTCCGTTGTATAAGCAGTCCGCAGAGACTGTTAAGGCTTCCTCTTCTCGTCAGCGCACACGACCGCACCTTGGCTGCGTGACCGCCGATATTTTACCAGCTTCGCTGATGAAGGATTCTTCGGCGACCAGGTCACACCATCCGGCAGCCAGGGATTCGAGACCGATGGACTCCGGACGTTCGCATAGGAAAAGTATGCGGGAGCCATCTGATGCGGAGCTGCCCTCGGCGAAGCAGCGAAAGACTGCACCTCCGCAGGTCTCGACATCGGACATTCTTGTGCAGATAGCACAGCTTATCGCAGCATCCCAGCAGCCGACAGAAACGGTGTCGGATCGAGAATTATCCGACGGCGCTGGGTCGGTACGCTCCGCCGAAGCATCGGGGGCGGACGACCGGGAACATCGGGAGGTCCGACCAGATGGTGAAAGGGATACGGATGACTTGGAGCTATCCCTTTCGGAACAACATAAAGCTGCCGTGGACTTCATCCGGCACTTTCTCCCTCAAGTTGTTCCGTCGGGCCAGACTGCTGCGCTTCCGGACAAGAGAATTATAGCGTCATTGGACTCTGAATTTTTTGAGCGGTTCAGGGACATCGCTCCCGAGTTTCCGTCGCAGTCCAATAATGTTGCAAGAACATTTGAATTATTGAACGACGCTATATTTAAACTTGCTTCCAGGACGGGGAAAGCAGGTTTCTTGTCCGCTAATACTCTCAACCTGCCTTTCATTAATGCAAGGAATAAATTCGATACGGCAGGACAGGGTATACCGAGAGTTCCTCTGCGTATGGACGACGAGGCGGAAGACTTAGAGCTATCATTACCGTCGTCAGTTTCTATTCCAGCCGCGGTGTTGGAAACAGCTATTGCGTCTAACAGAGCCAATTTAGATGCCTTATCTTACGCAGATCACCTTACTAAGGCGTTATCACTGCGCCTTCAAGGGGAAGAGTTTCAGGATATACAATCCACTTTAAGACTTCTTTCAAGGGCAGTAGCTTATTCCACGTGTAACTCCGCCCTTTCAGTGGCAAATCTGGAGTTGGTTAGACGTGACGCAGCCCTAGCTACATCCACACTAGTGGATTCTAAGGTGAAGAACTCTCTTAGAGTCGCTTCGGTCTCAGGAGAACTTCTCTTTGACGGCAAGCTTTCCGCTATTTATGATAAAATTAAAAAGAAAGCTAATGATTCTCTGTTGTTCAGATCGGCTCCTAAAAAGTCGGATACAGCAGACACGAATAAGACAGGCACTTCTGGGTCTAATGCGCCCAAGAGAGGTTCCTATAGAGGTTCCGGTGCGTCCTCTTGGTCTTATTCGAGAGACCGTCAGGATAGCGACTCTCGTTCGGGACGTCCTTCAGGCCGGGACAATCGGTCGGACGCCCCGAGGTCGACGAGGCGAGGTGCGGGTCGTGGAAGACGTGGTTTCTCCTACCGCAGGCCTCGCAGGTCCAGGAGGTGATGGCTTAAACCTCTATCGCGTTCCGGTTGGCGGAAGGTTGTCGAGTTTTTCACAAGAGTGGGCGTCGATTACGGACGACCCTTGGGTGAGAGGAGTGACTTCGGAAGGTCTAAAGATATCCTTCAAACGAAAGCCTCCATTAACTCGAAGTCCAAAGTGGACTCATCTTCCGTCAAATCCACAGAAAAGAGACGCTCTGTTATCAGAGGTGCAGTCTCTTTTAATGAAGAACGCGGTAGAGGTCGTAGAAAACCAGGAATCTCTGGGATTCTACAGCCATCTGTTTCTGGTTCCGAAACCAGACGGCTTGTTCCGTCCAGTCATAGATTTGAGCTGGATAAACAAGCTGATCGTCGCTCCGAAGTTTTATATGGAGACGATTCGATCGGTCAGAGCGAGTATTCGGGTGAACGATTATGCAACGAGCATAGATCTCAAAGATGCGTACTTTCACGTCATGGTACATCCGACATTCCGAAAGTATCTACGCTTCGCAGTCCTAGGAGTGGTGTATCAATTCTGGGCGATGTGCTTCGGATTGAATCTAGCACCCTGGGCCTTCACTCGGGTAATGAACTCGGTAATGATCTACTTCCGAGCTCATTCGTCTGTGGTAACGTCGGCCTACCTGGACGACATTCTTCAGAGGAACGGCAACGAGTTAACGCTTCAGAACGATGTTCAGAATCTTCTTCTATTGCTCCGACGTCTCAGTTTTATAGTAAACGAGGAGAAGTCGGATCTGGTGCCGTCCAAGTCATTCACTCATCTGGGAATGAGCTTCGAGACGCACAACAATCTCGTTCGTCTGCCGTTAACCAGAGCGAAATTAGTCAGTTGTTACGCTCGCTATTGTCTGCACGCAGACAAAGTCACGGTGAGAGAATTTATGAGACTGATAGGTCTGTGCGGAGCCGCCGCGGATCTCATTCCGATGGGGCGGCTACGCACACGTCCTCTTCAAATTTTCCTGACTCAGAATTGGAGTGTGAAAATTCATTCGCTCGATGTAGACGTTCTCTTGTCAGATCAAGTGAAACAAGAGATTCAGACTTGGGCAAACATTCAGTGGTTAACTCAAGGAGTTCCGCTGCAGTTGCCGGATCCGAGTTTTACCGTTATGACGGATGCCAGTCAAACAGGTTGGGGTGCATCATTAATCCCAACGGATTCGAGATGCCAGGGTCTTTGGGATCCGCAATTCCTGTGCAAGCACATAAACATCAAGGAAATGATGTCAATTTGGCTTGCGTTACATCACTGGATGGACATTATTCATGATGCTCATGTCCAAATCCTATCCGACAATACGACAGTAGTGGCGTATATACGGAATCAGGGAGGCACTCATTCAGTTCCGTTGTTCAATCTAACGGAAAGAATCCTTCTGTTTGCGTTAGAACATCACGTTCTTCTTTCGGTCCGTCACATACCGGGTCGTCTGAATGTGCTAGCAGACTCCCTTTCACGAAAGGGTCGCTTGTTGCCGTCGGAGTGGACTCTCAACAAACAAGTATTCAATCAGATTTGCTACCAATGGGAACGGCCAATGATAGACTTATTTGCGACACATCTCAACAATCAGTTGCAGACGTATGTGTCTCCGTGTCCGGATCCAAGAGCATTTGCAGTAGACGCTCTGTCGATCCCTTGGGACGGAATGATAGGATATGCGTATCCTCCAGCGCCGTTAATTCAACAAGTATTGCTAAAGATAAAACAATCTCAATGCAAGATTCTGTTGGTAGCATCTCTGTCGCCACAGAGACCGTGGATAAATCTACTCAGGTGTCTATTGTGGGACCTACCGCGGAAGCTTCCTCCACGAGAGGATCTTCTTTCGCAGGGGAAATCGCGCCAACTCCATCACAACCCGCAAGGTCTCAACCTTCACGTTTTTCCGTTGTGCGGTCCTTCTTGCATGGCAAGCACTTTACAGGACGAGCAGTGGACGCGATTTCTAACTGTAGGAGGACCTCCTCTTCGCTAAACTATGCGGCTAAGTGGAAGGTTTTTCGTCGTTGGTGTAGGGATCATTCTGTAGATATATTTGATCCCTCTATACCAGACATTGCAAACTTTCTAGTATACTTGTTTGACGAAATCAAACTGCAGCCTGTTACTATAAAGGGTTATAGATCTATGTTATCTGATACCTATGCACATCATGATAGTTTACAAATTGGATCTAATGTCTCTTTATCGAAGTTGGTTAGAAACTTTTCGATAAATAGACCCAGAACTCTTAGATTAATTCCTAAGTGGAATTTAGCTTGGGTTCTCCTTAAATTGAAGGAAAAGCCATTTGAACCTCTTGGGACAGTAGATTTCAAATTCTTATCTTATAAGACAGCTTTTCTCTTAGCTTTCTCTTCTGCCAGAAGAGTCAGTGAGCTTCATGCACTATCGGTGGATGATTCTCATTATCGTAGTGTTGGGAACACTATCACCTTCACTACTAATGTGGGTTTTTTAGCTAAGAATCAGGCTCCTAATAAATATCCGGAACCTATTGTTATTAAGGCTCTTCCGTCTTCAGATGGGCGTAGGCCTTTACTCTGTCCTGTTAGAGCACTACGTATCTATAAACAGAGATCTCAGTTTATCAGAAAGGGACGGAAACGTTTCTTTCTGTCTTTGATGCCTAATAGAAAGGACATTTCAGTCCATTCTATTGCTAGATGGATTCAGTTAACTATCCGTACTGCTTATGAAGATTTATCTTCTTCTCAGCAGTCTGTGCTTAAGATTTCTGCTCATGAAGTAAGAGCTCTTTCTACTTCCTGGGCTTATGCTAATAGTGTTGCTATTACAGATTTAATGAAGGCTGCTTATTGGTCTCAGCCATCCACATTTACGAATTTTTATCTCAGAAATATTGAGTCCATTTCTGGAGACCTGCATTGTTTAGGTCCGTTATCTGTTGCTCAGAATGTCGTCCACTAAACAGTTGCAACTATAGTTATGCAGGCTTTCTGTTCCGGCAGTGACTCCGTCCAGCTGCCCTCTTCGCTCTGGGCTATTTGACCCAGGGCAAGGGGAAGGGGGGGGGGGGGGGGGGGGCGGGTGTTCCCTTAGGTCACCTGCTTTATAGTGAAAAGCAAGGGAATGCCTCCTCCAAGTCAGTATTTCTGAGTCGCTTCCGGGATGGTTTTAAAGTGTAATATTAATGTTTAAATTCATTCATGTCTTATTTTTAAAGTGTAGCTCGGTGTGAAGCATTTGTATATGTCAAGTGTCAAACGGGCTTTAATATACAATACTCGGACACTTTTAAATGATTATAAAGAGTCTCAATTCTCTGGACTACTTTATTTATTGGCTTGCTTTAAAAATAATTAGTATAAGGGTTATACTGGATGTTAATAGAGAACATGAATGTTATTGTGCTCAATTATTAAGGGTAGTGTATCTTTCTAATTTAATATTAAATAAGAAAGATACATGTAAAGCCTAATACTCCTTTTCTCCTTAAGGGGTTACCTCTTTACTATATAGTTGAGCTTATTGGATTTTCCTCTATGTCCTAGGCCCTCCAGCCTGTTTACTATTCAGCTAAGTCTGGGTCATTGGTACAGTATAAAAATGTTAAAAAATTTATAGTAATTTATATATTTTTTATACTTACCAATGACCCAGACGGGGATGGCCCTCCCTGGAGTTGGGAACTCTTGCCTCCCCGCTGAGTACATAGCGCTGACCAGGCACTGCCAGTAAGAAGGATAATTGGCGCCAATTTCGGGATGACTGCGTCACTGCGCATGCGCAGTAGAGGCGTAGTATGGAGGTCCTTTAGGACATGATTTCTTTTTGTTTTGGATGCAAATTTTGGGGATTGGGGGGCAAAATTTGTGTTTGGCCCTGGTTTTGTTGGAGTTAGCACCAGCTAAGTCTGGGTCATTGGTAAGTATAAAAAATATATAAATTACTATAAATTTTTTAACTTTTGCGCAGAACTTCCATATGAAAGCACTGATTTGAATAATTTTTTGTGTGAATGTTTAGTACCATGGGATACATCACATATAATACAGGTTTTTTTCTCGTGCATAAATTATGCAATTAGACTGACTTTGATCTATTTAGTGTTACTTTCAGCACTGTAACTGCAAATATGGCTCAGGCTAGAGGCCGTATTTATGAACCGATCTTTACGAAACTTCTTGGGTACCTTTGTTATCACCGTGGGACGAGAACGAGTGGTTTTGGGTGTGAAATTCAAGATGGTCACCAGCAGCCATTATGTACTTTAGTTAGTGCAATCAGTTTTTTGTACAGAACTTCTGTATGAAAGTTCTGATTTAAATAAATTTTTGTATGAATGTTTAGTAACATGGAATACATCACATATAGTACGGGTTTTTTTCTCGTGCAGAAATTATGCAAATTAGATGAACTTTGATTTATTCAGTGCTACTTATACACAGTAAGTGCACATGTCAATACGGCTCAGGCTAGAGTCTGTATTTATGAACCGATCTTCACGAAACTTCTTGGGTACCTTTGTTATCACCTTGGGATGAGAATGAGTATTTCTGGATGCGGTCCAAAATTCGAGATGGCTGCCAGTGGCCATTTTGTACCGAAATTAGGTCCAATCAGTTTTTTGTACATTAGCCATTTTGTACTTTAGTTAGTGCAATCAGTTTTCTGTACAGAACTTCTGTATGAAAGTTCTGATTTGAATAAATTTTTATACCCCCGCTTCGAAGAAGTGGGGGCTATATAGGAATCGCCCTGTATGCCCGTACGTCCGTCTGTCCGTACGTCTTTCCGTCCGGACAAATTCTTGTGTGCGCAACTCCTCCTACATTAATGAACCGATTTTGATGAAACCTTCATCTCCACTAAGTGAACATGTGCATATTCCAAACTTTTTAATCTGCAACAATTTTAACCAGGTTATCTCTCTTGAACTTTGATTTAATATGGGTTTCTACATGAAGTTCTTGTGTGTGCAACTCCTCCTACATTTATCAATCAATTTGGACAAAACTTTTCAGACATCATCACTACTAAGTGAACATGTGCATATTCCAAGATTTTTGATCTGCGACAATTTTAACCAGGTTATCTCCCTTTGACTTAGATTTATTATGTCTTTTCGTTCGAACAAATTCTTGTGTGCGTCATCTCTACTAAGTGAACATGTGCATATTCCAAACTTTTTAATCTGCGACAATTTTAACCAGGTTATCTCTCTTGAACTTTGATTTAATATGGGTTTCTACATGAAATTCTTGTGTGTGCAACTCCTCCTACATTTATCAATCAATTTGTACAAAACTTTTCAGACATCATCACTACTAAGTGAACATGCGCATATTCCAAGATTTTTGATCTGCGACAATTTTAACCAGGTTATCTCCCTTTGACTTAGATTTATTATGTCTTTTCGTTCGAACAAATTCTTGTGTGCGCAACTCCTCCTACATTAATGAACCGATTTTGATGAAACCTTTCAAACATCATCTCTACTAAGTGAACATGTGCATATTCCAAACTTTTTGATCTGCGACAATTTTAACCAGGTTATCTCTCTTGAACTTTGATTTAATATGGGTTTCTGCATGAAATTCTTGTGTGCGCAACTCCTCCTACATTTATCAATCAATTTGGACGAAAGTTTACAGACATCATCACTACTAAGTGAACATGCGCATATTCCAAAATTTTTGAGCTGTGGCAATTTTAACTAGGTTATCTCCCTTTAACTTAGATTTATTATGGGTTTCTACATGAAATTCTTGTGCGTGCAACTCCTCCTACATTTATCAATCAATTTTAACGGAACCTTTCAAACATTATCACAACTAAGTGAACATATACATATTCCCAAATTTTTGATCTGCGACAATTTTAACCAGGTTATCTCCCTTTAACTTGGATTTTTTATGGGTTTTCAAATGGGATTCTTGTGTGTGCAACTCCTTCTACATTAATGAACCGATTTTGAATACATGTTGCACATTGTAAATGTGTTTTTCCAAATGTAAACCATATATGTGTGGGCTCTTTAAGTATTCAGTGCTGTTCTGTGGAAGGCCAGATGCAAATACAAATTTCAACAACAAAAAATGATTTTTATGTATACATTTTCTTATGGCCTTCGCCTACATGATCAGAAGTGCATTCCTCTAAAAACCCAAAGCGGGGGTATTAATCACCTTCAGTGATAGTTCCAGTTGTTATCACCTTGGGACGAGAACGAGTGTTTCTGTGTGGGGTCCAAAATTCAAGATGGCTGCCAGTGGCCATTTTGTACCAAAATTAGGGTCCAATCAGTTTTTTGTACACAACTTCTATATGGCTCAGGCTAGAGGTCGTATTTATGAACCGATCTTTACGAAACTTCTTGGGTACCTTTGTTATCACCATGGGACGAGAACGAGTGTTTTTGGGTGCGGTCCAAAATTCAAGATGGCTGCCAGCAGCCATTTTGTACCAGAATTAGTGCAATCAGTTTTTTGTACAGAACTTCTGTATGAAAGTTCTGATTTGAATAAATTTTTGTAGGAATGTTTAGTAACATGGAATACATCACATATAATACAGGTTTTTTTCTCATGCAGAAATTATGCAAATTAGATGAACTTTGATTTGTTCAGTGCTACTTATACACAGTAAGTGCACATGTCAATACGGCTCAGGCTAGAGTCTGTATTTATGAACCGATCTTCACGAAACTTCTTGGGGTACCTTTGTTATCACCTTGTGACAGGAAAGAGTGTTTTGGGGGGCCTTTGTCATCACTGTGCTATGAAAACAAATATTTTGCTGTTCAGTCAGACCCATCTGGGACTCAAAGATTTCTTTTCTAGTTTAGCATCTAACTGTCACCCCACCTTTGCAGTTCTTTACCTACATATTTGTTACATGCTACGGTCAGCATTTATGTACAGACCGTTACAATACTTTACATGTACCTTTGTTATCAGGTCATTACCTAGATGTTTGTCACATACTATACATGTACATGTCTTAAACAAGTTGAGCTACAGCGTCATTGACACTTTCATTTCTTCGTATGAAGATCTAGCTTTGCATTTGATAGCATTTCAATGGGTTCTGATTTTGGGCCGTTTTGTGTGCCTGATGTCTTGTTTACATTGACGTTTACATTATCAACATCCTCATATATAGGTAGCTTTTTATATTCTATTACTGTAATATACTGTAGGATACATGGATTATTATTCCGGTAGTGTAGCTCAAAAAATTTTTGATTTTGTCCACACTAAGGCTCTCTCGGGATGCCCTTGGGCTCTTCATGTTCCCTTTGGGAACTTGGGCATTTGTTCGAAAAATATTTTTGTTTACAAAAAATATTTTGAATTTAATTATGATTGCTATTATTCATGTATCTCAGTTATATATATATATATTGTTGTGGAGTTTGGAGGACTGATATCAACTTTAGTTGATACACTCCTGCTGATGTTGGAGTTGGGTGTCACGGTATGTTGTTGGCGGTGAGGTTCTGAGGATCAGAGCCTCTTACCTCGTTTTAATTCATTCTGTCAGTTTCTATTTCAGAGGAACATGGTGATGATATTCTGACACCCATCCAAGTGTGCTACCATCATCATGCTCAGTGGAGCATATAGATAGCTGCAGTGCTCATTATTGCAAGAGTTAGGGCCTTTGGTTAAATGTTTTAATCTCTTGCAAGCAGCTAGCTCGACCGGTGAAGCGGTACTCCGTCTGTGGGTGCCATGATGCCGGGTAAGTCCGTTGTGGTCTAAGAGGGGGATTGGGTAGAGCGAGCACTATAATATAAATAGCTCACCCAGCAACAACAGAAATAGGGAGGAAATCTGCAAGTTCTTGTACTCCGCGAGGTCTGATAGACCGGAGAGGCCCCCCTCTCTAATATAGCAACGTCTGGGGTCAGATGTTGTTTTGAGAAACTTGCACAAGCCGGAGCATATATCTGCCCTCCATTCAAGACGCTCTGTTTAGTCTGCAGCCAGGGTCGGCTTCAGTCAAGGCTTCCTCCGCTATGTTTCACAAGGCCGAAATGAAGTTTTCTGGTTGGAAACTTGCACGAGACAAAGCATATGTCCACCCGCCACTTGGGGCGCTCCGTCTAGTAGTCTGCAGCCGGGGTCAGCTTCAGTCACGGCTTCCTCTGCTACGTAATTTAAGCACACATGACCGCATCCTAGCTACCCGACTTCGTATATCCAGCCTGCTGCACGAAGAAGGAACCACTCTTCACTCTTGAAGTCAGACCTAGCTAGGTAGCTAGGGAGACGACGCCTTGATCATCGGGACGTTGGGAGAAAGGATCCGTTTCCGACACACCGTCCCAATAGCAGCATGCGGCTAAGGAACGGAAATCTGCTGCTCCTCAGGCCTCGATGACGGACTTGCTGTCACAGATTGCGCAGCTAATTGCAGCATCCCAGCAAGTGCAGATGCGGACTGTGCTGGGTCGTGCAGATGCAATGGACTGAGATTCGCAACTGATTCTCTCGGATGGTGAAAGGGATAAGGAAGAGGATTGCCCTTCCCTTTCAGAACAGTACATGGTTGCGATGGCTTTCATCCATCAATACTACCCTGATTTTGTTCCGCCGAATCGGAATGCTGCGACGACAAAAGAGAAACCGCTGGCATCCTTAGGAAGTCCTTTCTTTTCCGGTTCAGTTTATGCAGGTGTTGCCAGGGACCAGCCTAGGGGGGAATTTTAGGGAGACTTCAAGTCTCCCTCCAGAACAAATAGGGAGACTGCAGTGTCATGTAGGGAGACTTCATAGGCAAGTGGGGAAAATTAAGAATATTCATGTACCACCCCCGCCGCCCCTTCATATTTTCAATTTGTGGTCCTCCATTAATGTCCAAATAATCCAAGTCCAGTTGTCTATGATGCGTCTGTGCCAGGTTAAAAAATCACAAAGTAATTATTGACTGAAAATCCCCCATTGCTACCCTCTCCTTCATGACCCCTCCCCTCTTCTTCGTGCCAATCCCCCAGCATCCTCTACTAAGCTAATAATTTCCTAAGTCTGAAAGTGTGAACAGGACCAGATGTAAGAAGGTTGCTTGGGAGGTACTTTGTTAGTTAATAAACAAAATAAATTCTGGGGTTGAGTATTTTGTAAAAGAAATGTCATTCCACATCATTTTTATGGCATTCCAGTGTCATTCCGCGTCATTTTGTGTCATTCCGGTGTTTAGGAGGACCCTTTTTCAAGATCGTCCACATGCACACTTGTGTCCTGTACAAAGCTTTTCTTGTCATCACTAAAGCTTTTTTTCATGTGTTTCAGTTCCATTCGTGTTTTTCTGGGAATAGACAGCCCAACAGTTAACAGTCAGAAAAACAAAATGAAAATACTGTGTTATAAAATACGTCCATTGTGTATACATTTTCGGCATCCTAAGCGACGTAACCTACTTTCAAACTGGGTTATTTTGTTGAGTCGCGTAAGTCACCTATTTTCGTTTCGACACTTGAAGCTCCGACTGAAACGCAACAAAATAGAAATAAAAAAATCCGCCAAAAGTGACAATGGACAATTGATTGTCGTGTCATTTCAAATAAATGGACGTTTATTTGACGAATTAAAATGCACATCTATCACTCTCGAGCACATTCGATTTATGAAAATAATCGTTTTCATGTAAACCTCGCTTCACTCAGTTCAGCCTTTCCTCATCTTGGCCAATTTTTAGAGGGCGACTTGTAATCGCCCCGACTATTTTTCTAGGCGACTTTGGGCTTAGAAGGGTGACATAATCGCCCTAGTCGCCCTCGCGGCTGGTCCCTGGGTGTTGCATGCCTTCGGCCATATAGACGACACTGTATTTATCCTCTTGAGTGCGAGGAAGAAGGCGGTTTCTTATCTTCATCTTCCGTATACATACCGTTTTTTGGACCACGTTCATTTAAAAACGGTCGGGGAAGATGTTCAGAGAGTTCTTCTGCATTTGGATGAGCAGGCCGGGGATCTATAGGTATCCTTACCTGTATCATTCACTATTCGCTCAGATGCAATTGAGATGGCAATTTCTTCAAATAGAGCGAATTTGGACGTTATGTCTTATGCATATCACCTTACAAGAGCTATGGCACAACATCTCAAGGGAAGGCACAACATCTCAAGGGAAAGGAATTTGAGAATGTTCATACCTCTCTTAGAGTTCTTTCCAGGGCAATTATGTATACCACGTATAAATCCGCCTTAACAATGGCTAATCTGGAGTTAATCAGATGTGATGCTGCCCTTGCGTCATCATCACTGATAAGATGACAAGGTGAAAAGCTCTCTCCGAGTCGTACCGGTTTCCGGACATTTTATTTTCGACGACTAGCTTTCGTTAGTCTATGAACAGGCTACTAAGAAAGCTCCTAGTGCTCTGCTTTTGAAGTCGGCGTATCAACGACCCACTTCAGCAGACAAGAGTAAAGGAAGGCGTTACAGACAAAAATCGTCAAAAGGAAACTCCTCACGAGGGTACAAGATACCCTCTTATAATTACTCTGGAGGTTGTCAGTACAGCAACTCGGGAAAGGGCGTAGGTCTGATCGGGACTATAGTTCAGACACCCCCAGGCTGACGAGACAAGGTTTTTCATGGGGAGGACGTGGTTCCTCCTCCAGTAAGCCTTGCAGGTCTCAGTCTCTGCAAAAAACTGGATAATAATAATGGAAGATCAGTGGGTGAGAAGTGTAGTTTCAGACGGCTTACGGCTATCATTCCGAGTAAAACCGCACTAACAAGTTGTCAGTGTTGGACAAATCTTCCATTAAATTCTTGCATAAGAGAGTTTCTTCTACCAGAGGTATAAGCTCGCTTATCAAAGGAAGCAATACAGGTCATCGAGAATCAGGATTCTCAAGGTTTTTACAGTCACCTGTTCCTTGTACTAAAGCCAGACGGCAAGTGAGTATTTGAACAGATCTGCTACCAGAGGGATCACCCCATGATAGATCCGTTTGCGACGCACCGGAACAGTCAGTTACCATTGTTTGTGTCGCTATGTCCAGACCATTGAGCGTATGCAGTAGACGCTCTTCCGATCTCATGGGGATGGATGATAGGATACGTGTATCCTCCAATTCTTTTGATTCAGTAGATTATGTTTAAGATCAAACAGTCTCATTGTGAATCCTACTAGTGGCATAGTGGAGTCGGTTAGACGTGAGGGAACCATTATATTATTTTATGACTAACACAAGAACGATTAAGTAATTCGGGTGAGGAGGGTTTGATATGACATTGTGTTTTGAGGCGATTACTGGGCAAGACGTAGTTTTCTTCCTGTAAGCCTTGTATAAGTTTAAAAACATACATGCATTTCTTTACTTCTCAATTGGCAGCTGGGTTATGTTATATGGCGACCTCATGGGCACATCCACTTTTTAGTTGGTTGGTTTCCTGTGATTATTCATCTATATGTCATATACGAGTGCATATTTCATCATAATTAATTGCTAGTCTTTGGGTACCTCGGAGGCTGTATAACCAGTTAACTGGTATTCAGAGATGATTCAACTGCTTTGTGTCCTTGGGCAAGACACTTCACCCCCATTGCCCACGTGGGGGCACGGTGGCATTGTGTACTAAGGCATACTGCACGTCGATAGTGCACCTGTTTTCAGCCAGTGCTAACCCTGCTCATGTGAAGTTGGTATGTTGGGGAGCTGACAGTTGCTCGCTGTTGCTCGGTGGTTCTCTCTGGGTACTCCGGCTTCCTCCACCCGTAAAACTGTCATGGTCATGATTAGCCTTTGTGCAGAAATATGTGACCTTAAACACCAATAAATAAATAAATAAATAAATATTCAGAGATGATTACATGCGGGATTTTAATGCTCACGTGCATAATAATTATTAGGCTGACGCTTTATTGTATATTATGGACCTTTGAAATTATGAATTATTTCGGGGGAGGTCCATGTCAGAGCCTGTTAATCATACCTACTTCCATTTCTAGTTCCAGGTTTCTATTAATGTCGGTACTCAACTTGTATATTCGGACGTTTATAGTGTCCTAGATATCAGATAGTACACGTCGGGGAGTGTTGTTACTGGAATTTATTGTACACCTGAATGGGGTCGCCTGTGGGTTACCTCGGAAGTGTGTTTACTCACCAGAGATCGTTCATTGTGGTTCAATTGGGCATGTGTATGTTATATATTATATCACTGGTCTTCGACCTATCTGCGTATGCCATCTGCGGTGTACGTTATATAGCATTCAATATTCATTACCAGGATCGTCGCTATAGCCTTAACTTCTGAAGTGGCATTAAGCACCATTTATTAATTATAAATTAATACCTGAGTGCCTGTTTGACGAATATTTATATTGTTTTTTGGTATCGCTTTTACTGATTCCAGAGCGCTCCCCTCTTTCTTTTTGAAGATTCCTTCAAAAGAAAAGGGGGGGATTTTTTACCTCTTCTCCGGCTTGATAGGTATGTAACTATGAGGGAAACTGTTTTGTCCATAATTATATCCTGTGTACAGCTGGAGTTTTATTGTATATGGCATATGTTTGTTGGGGATATTCTCTCATTCTCAAATATGCCATCCTAATTTTTGGGGCTTAGTCCGGGCTAACCTTAAAAATTGGGAACTTGTTACATCCAGTTAGCATAGTCTTCATGCTAAGTATACGGAATTACTTGAACTGGGCTCCTTTTGTATGATATGTCTTCTCTATTACTGTATAGAGAGAAATGCATGTAATTCCTAATAATTTTAATTTCCTTTCACCTTGGATTACAGGATTGGAACTATGTTGATCTACTAATTCTGAAGTCCTAGGCCCTCCACCTTTTCAGGTAGTCTGGGCCATTGGTTTACAGTGTAAAAATATTATAAATTCAAAGTAATTTGTATATTTTTATACTTACCAATGGCCCAGACGGAGATGGCCCTCCCATGAGTGGGCACTCATACCTCACCGCTGAATTTTTATGTAGTACTCTCTTCTACAAAGAATGATGTTGGCACCAATTCCGATCACTTCCTGACATCTGCACATGTGAGGAGAGTAAATGTATGGAGGGCCAGATAGAACTTTAATTTTCAGTTTTGCAAGCAAATTTTGGGGATTGGGGGTTCAAAATTTGCGTTTGGCCCTTGATAACTTTGAGTTAAGCACCAGCTAGGCTGGGCCGTTGGTAAGTATAAAAATATACAAATTACTTTGAATTTATAATATTGGCCTGACAAAGACATCTTTGTTGAACATGTGATTTTCAAACCTGTTTGGATCCCATTGTTTTGTTGTTCAAGCAACACCTGAATTTAAAATCATAACTTTTATTGGTCGAGTTGTATCAACAATTCGACCTATATTTTGTTGAAGGTCCATGGTCCTCCATCTATTTGTCTGTCCCTCCATCTGTCATTGTCAGGGTATGTGGATGACAACTGAAACTAACTTTTAGTGATGAACTGATTATCAAAACTTGGTATGAACCGATTACCGATTATTTCTCTGCCGATTATTCTGATTCCGATGGTTGAAATAGGACATTGAAGAAAATCTGTTGGTGCCTGTTATACTACAGAATTTCATTGATAAATCACCAATTATAATGCTTAATTCCACATAAGTTCTCTCAGAGTATGCATGTTTAGTGCTGGGCAGTATTAGCTAAAATAATATTTCCATTTTTGGGGGGCTCGGGTAGGTGGAGAAGATCGTTATTAACGATACAATCACACGATATTGTTCTTTTGTGAAGATTGTGTTTATTCTGGTAAATAGTGTTAATACGGTTTTGTGTAAGAATACAATACACTTGGCTGCATTAACCAGGAATATACTGAGCACACATACTTTGTGTCTTAATTGAATAATAACTTTGATGTTAATGTGTGTTGTGAAGTTGCATGACGCATGGTTTACAGATACTCACACGACATGTCAGAATTTATTATTTAATGTTAATTTTTCAACTTGTTGCCTCCCTTGTTTCTCCAGTGTTTACATGTACTCGGCTATCAACATTGGAGAGAAACATCAAGGGAGGTAACTGAATTAAAAATTGAACTTGACAAACTGAAAACGTGTTTGTGACAGTCATTCGACTTGCATGTTTGCGTAACAATCATCTATCATTGAAAAAAGATTATTTTTAAGTTTTTTCTCCAATTTTAATTTCTTATTGTATTGTGATGCTTGCATCATGAAGTACTACAGACTACCGGCTGCACACATTTTATTTATACATGTACCCAATGCACCGTTGTTGTACAGCACCAGGATTGAAGGCCATTGACTTCGATCAGTTGGGAAATTGTGGCAATCTTGTACCGATTGCAGATGGTAAATTCCTTAATATCTCTGCTCTGCAAATCCCTAAATATTTTGCTGTGCACTACACACGTTTTTAATGGGGAAACTGGGGGTGCAGTGGCGTTGCGGTAACTGGTTCTCGTCAGATCTCCGAAGTTAAGCAACGTCGAGCCCGGTTAATCCTCGGATGGCTGACCGTCTGAGCGATCAATTCGGACTCCCGCGTTGTGTCCTTGGGCAAGGCACTTAACCCCGATTGTCCACATAGGGGCACGATGATGCCGTGTACTACGGTGTACTGCACGTCGATGGTGTGCATGTCTTCAACCAATCTAACCCTGCCTGTGCTGCAGTGCGGAGTTACGATGTTGGAGAGCTGGCAGCTGCTCGTCGTTGCTCGGTGGTTCTCTCCGGGTACTCCAGCTTCCTCCACCCGTAAAACCAGCGCGGTCATGATTATCCATTGTGCATAAGTATATGACCTTAAATACCAATAAATAAATAATGGGGAAACTTTATTGAAATGGCCAGATATCAAAGAGATTTTTAATAGTCAGTGTTAAGTACCAGAAACTGCCGTTTTTTTAACTACTGGTTGTCAAAATCGGCCAGTGGCCCATAACCAGCCAATTTCCGATTACAATTATCGGTTCATCACTACTTACTTTATCCAATATTTACCAAATTTGGTGTGTGAGTTCTACTCAAGAATGCACCCGATGTGTTTGAAAACCATTCCTTCCCAAATTTTTGGTAAAATTTTTTTATTATAAAAGTCAACCTATATTTTGATGAAGTTGATGCAGGAGCGGGCAGGCCAATGGGTGGGTTATCAGCTCGTTAATGCAATAACTTGAACAAATGTCAATGGATTTGGTCAATATTTGGTATACAATGTCTTGAATGAGTTCAAAAACCAGTGTCATTCGATCATACCAAGCAGACTTATGAATATTAATTAGTGAATTACTGCCTGTTCTGTGCGAAAATCGATACATCTCATCAGTGGGATAACTTGAACAAATATCAATAGATTTGATTTTCTTGTAATAACAAGCCTTACAGATGCAAAAAAAAATCGACCCCCACATTGGCGATGCATAATCCTTATTTGAATTTTCAACTTATG
This sequence comes from Pictodentalium vernedei, assembly GCA_031216915.1. Taxonomy (NCBI): domain Eukaryota; kingdom Metazoa; phylum Mollusca; class Scaphopoda; order Dentaliida; family Dentaliidae; genus Pictodentalium; species Pictodentalium vernedei. Next base: position 224,643,414 of record CM062292.1, read on the forward strand.
AGCAGTGTCAGCATGATATGGTGAACAAACGTTATCCAATTTTCATCAGATTTGGTCTATGTGTTCTATCTACTCAAGAATGTCTTGGATGTGTTTGAAAACCAATCCTGCTCAAATATATTTTAGGAGTTGTGCCTCTGAGATTGTTTTCTTGTTTGAATTTTCAACTTGTGGGCAGTGTCATCACAATTACTTGAACAAACGTTATCCAATTTTTACTAGATTTGGTCTGTGGGTTCTGTCTACTTGAGAATGTCTTTAATGAGTTTGGAAACCAATCTTGTCTGAAATTTTTTATTACATTATGCTCCTTAGATACTTTTTTCTTTAAATATCCGACTTGTGGGTGGTATCAGTACGATAGCTTTAACAAACATCTGAATTTTACCAAATTTGATCTGTGGGTTCTACTCGAGAATGTCTTTCATGAGTTTGAAAACCAGTTCTAACTGAATTTGTTTTCAGGAGTTATGTCCCTTAGATTGTTTTCTTGTTTGAATTTGTGACTTGGATTCTTAGAATTGCCTACTTTTTTCCAACTGAAACACCATTTGAATTTTTCCAAATCTGTCCTATGCCACTTAGATTGTTTTCTAGTTCCAGCTGCTAGCACAGATTACTTTTCAGCCACCACAACTCGACCCCAGCATCTCTGTTGCAGAACTCTTCTTTGTCAGTTGAATTCATGAATAGTATAAATCATAACAAGGCTTGATTTAGTTATTTTATGAAGTCCCTGATACCTGATTAGGATGTCATGGGAGAGTTGAGATCTCTGTCCATCCATACAGACATGTTATGTTCTAAATCACATTTTTTGTTATCATAACTCAAACATTAATCGTCACGTTTGACTGCCTTGTGATAAGTGATAGATCAGCATAGGGGAAATATCATCATAGTTTACTCAAGAGGGAATATGCTTTATGAACAGCATATTGGAATTGAAAATAGACCAATGGTACAAACTATTAGGAATTCATGTCCAAGGGATTTCCAGCCATGTTCTTTTTATTCCTATAGTTAGTTTGTTCAAGCAGCACTATATACTATAGTGAAATCCTGTTAACTGAATAGCCACTTTGCTAGTGACCATTATTCAATTAAATGTAGTATTCAATTAACAGGGATTCATCACTTTCCTGTATTCTGAAGATAATTTATTCTGTTATTAGACGAGTTTTGACGAAGTCAAACCCGACTTACAGTTTGATGAAATGACGGGTGGGCGGGCGGACGGCGGCGGGCATAAACAATTGGTTTCCGGGCAATAACTTTAGTTCCATTTGATGCACCTTTACCAAATTTATACCAGAGGTTACCCTATAGGAAAGGAAGACACCTATCGATTTCAGAGTCTCGCGCCCCAAGGACAAGGTCACTGTTACTATAAATAGAATATTTTGTGACAAATTGTTTTCCAGGCAATAACTTGAGTTCTGTTCTGTGTATCTTCACCATTATACCACAGGTTACCCTATAGGAAGGGAAGACACCTATCGATTTTGGAGTCTGGGGCCCTGGATTTTTATTATTTTATTATATCTTGTTTGACAGAGCTCATGGAGCTCTGCCTTGAGCTCTGTCAAACAAGATATAATAGATTAAATGCCTGTATTGTTTTCTGAGGCCAAATAAGTCTATAAATGAGGGAGTATTTGGTTTTTGCTGAGTAATTTCTCGACATATTGCAAGTTTTTTTTATTCATTCAAGAGGAGTTTAGTCTTTAACCTATATGCATTTAACAGGTCATGTTTGTACTGAAGAGATGGTAATTTTTTTTCGCTTGGAAGTTTTAGTTAACGGGGTTATTTAGTTAAAAGATTTTCAAATAAGTAGGCCCTACTGGAGGGCGGTGGCTCAGTGGTTATGGTATCGGACTTTAAACCGAAAGGTCCATGGTTCGATCCCTGCCAGGGGTAACTGCATTGTGACCTTGAGTAAGGTAAATCATTTAATCCCGATTGCCCATGTGGAGGCATGGTGGCACTGTGTACTAAGGCATACTGCATGTGTATGGTGCACTTATCTTCAACCAGTGCTAACCCTGCTTGTGTGGAGTTAGTACGTTGGGGAGTCTGGCAGTTGCTTGCCACTGCATGGTGGTTCTCCCTGGGTACTCTGGCTTCCTCCACCCATAAAACTGTCTGGCACGAGGTGACCCTGGCTCTCAAAAGTATTGTTAAAACCCCTATAAATAAATAAATTAAGTGAGCTCCACTGCATATGATTCATTATATATGACAGGAATATCTGCTTATTATATTTTATTCAGATACTTTTTACCAGTGAAATAGCTATGCTGTCAATCAAATCACATTCACTTTTTATGCTGTTGTTTTTTTTTTATTACAGTCAGGGACATGTCCTGTTTGCAGAAATATTTTGTGAACCAAATGAAGATGTCAATTTTGTGAGAGTGTTCTATACACTGGCGGGAGATTCAAAAAGAGTAAAATATAGTGCAACATTCCATATCATGTTTAATCACTGCCATTGTTCATACTAATCTTTCCATTGTACTTACATGAAATATCATTCAATTTAAGGACTTATGACTGCTGGGTTTAAACAATAATTCATCTTTAAATAGCACTTCTAGATTACTTGTGTCCTAGATAAAATTTATGCAAGGGATAAATGGAGTTTAATCTTTGATCTTCTGTCCGAGTAACAAAGGCAGCTACACAAATTGTAACAAAAATGGCAGTGACAAAAGGGGCAAAACACCAGAGGTAGAATAAAATGAGATTACCAGTAATGATGATAGAAAAATACAAAATGCTGGAAATGTAAAAAGACAACTGAAATATTTTGATAAGTAAAAGGTTTCTGGTAAAACTAAATTTAGTTAGACTGATCCTAATCAGGTATGTAAAATTTTGGCAAATTCACAATTTTTGCTTTTTTTATAAATGCTTGTCTTGGTCCACCTATGCCTTTTTTGACGTTTAATTCTTTGGCGGTCCATTTCAGAGCAGCCTTCGTTCCGTTTTTGTGCATTCCTGTTTGAAAGATATTTTTAATTGGTTCATACTGCTTAGTGTGTACCGAACTAGTCAATCCGAAGGTAGTTAAAATATTTTGTCTATTTCACTATTCATCGCATATATGAAAACATACAAAAGAATTTCGATCCTTCAGAAGGTTTGGTGAATAACTTCAGTGTGGATGGGAAAGAAATTGAAAAGAACATCAAGAATGTATGTCGCTGGGATTCGATGGAAGTATAGAGCTGGTTGGAACTTATTTTTCTAAATTTTTTTGCAAAGTTACAAACTAACATTAGTAGGCTATTAATCTAAAATCAACCTCCAGAACCCAAGAAAATGCCAGTTTAGGCTGGTTTGGACACATAAAATTAAAAAAATTTCTCACACCTCACCAGTAGGCAGGAGCAGCATCCTCCTTCAACTACCCCAAGCACTGCTAGGTCTCTTTCTTTTTTTTCTTTTTTGCCCGCTTAATGTTGTTTTGTTCTTTTTATTTTATTGTTTTCTAAATATTGGTGACAATTTTAGCATGATGTACACAAGTACACAAACCTGATCAGATCTATTTAAACTCGACATATGACATTTAAATCCTCTAAAAATTAGTCCACTAAATCTCATGCATTTCTGTCATCATTAAAATTTAGCCAAAACGTTTTGGTACACATTTTATTTTTAATCAATTATAATATACATTGTCTAAAACCATTTCTTCTCAAATGTCATTGTTTAATAATTCTGTGGAGCCTACTTAATTGGATATCTCTTAATTGAATAACCCTGTTAGATGAAAGTAACTTCTAAACACAAAACCATTTTCCATTTACAAATTTGACCTGTTAATTGCAAATAGATTAAAGTTCTGTTAACTGAATTAAAAATCTAGTGTTGTGTTGAGAAATTACCTTCACACTTGCGAAATTCCCCTTGTTTAGCAACCTGTTTGACATCAGTATATCATCCAGTACAGTCATTGAATCTATTATATTTTGATTGACAGAGCTCATATATCATTCACATGAACATGTTCATATCGACTAAATTATTGAACTTGGAGGCTAGAATTTATTGGCATTACCACAAATTAACTTGAAGGCAAGAATTTGTTAGCTTTATCACCAGGACAGTGCAAAGTACATTGTCATTTTTATCAAAATCAGTTCTCTCAGAAGGACAAAGGTGAAGTTGTTGTACACGTGTTTCTATTTATAGCTTATGCATTCATGCAGTCTATTTAGGATTGCTGTTTGGGAGTGTGGTGGCTCAGTGGTAGACTGTTGGACTTCTATGCTAGAGGTCCGGAGTTCGGTCCCCGTCCGGGACGACCCATGTTGCGTCCTTGAGCAGGGCACTTTATCCCAGTTGCCTGCATGGGGGCACAATAACGCCGGGTATTAAGGCGTACTACACGTTGATGGTGCACATGTCTTCAACCACTGTAACCCTGATCGAGCAGAGCTTGAGTAGAGTTTGAGGAGCTGATAGTTGCATGTCAATGTTCAGTGGTTCTCTCCAGGCGCACCGGCTTCCTCCATAAAACTCTCATGGTCACTATTAGCCATTGTGCATAAGTATGTGACCTTAAACACCAATAAATTAATAAATATTCGGATTGCTGTTGTCGATACATGTACTTTGGGTTTTACTGGAAGCATAGCTGTGCCTTATTTAACTTAATACCCAGTTTTGGATCTACTAATACCAGTTATTGCTAAAATAATGCACAGTTGCTGTTCGTGGTGATCATTCAGAAAGCAATGAAGATATTAAAATATTTCCAAATTATTTCCACATCTATCAGAAATTATAACATGTGGTTGTGTTTACTTCCAATAACTTTATGGCAACTTTGTTTATTTCTTCGCAAGGTCTTGTCATCTGAAAGTTTGGATGCATTAAGTTTTTTAATCACAGATTTAAGCAATGTTGTGTTTCTGACATCTAACACTTTGCGTACAGTGGTCTTTTAACATGATCTTTCACAATCAAAAAAAATCTTAACAATATTTATTCAAATTAGAGGCTTATTGTCCCTTTTATAGGGTTCCTTTGCATGATAAAAATTTTGACATTTCAAAAAACAGCTGTTGAATGACTAATGATTCAAAGAAAGTGAACATTTCATATCTTTTAGACATTTCAAACTGTTGCCTGTACTGTTTTTAGGCAAGCCTGGGAATAAGCAGACTGTCATCTGCAGAATAGGTTCCCAAAGGGTGAATTTGGTTATTCTACCCTGCACAGCAGGGTAGCATCACTAAATTTACCCTCTGTGAGCCTCAGTCTGATTCAAGGTCTCAAACCTAAACAGAAAGAGGTACCCAGGGGATAAATTGGCCCACAGTAAGAGATAGCATCAGCAAATTCACCCTCTGGGGACCTCATTCTACGAATGACAGATTGCCTATTTTCAGGCCTGTTCTTAGGGATTGACTCCTAAAGGTCTAATTGCAACTTTTACTGAACTAAAACAAGTGCTGCAACATTCAGTCTTGGGGTATATATGCTTGTTACATTTGAAGTACCTTGATATTTGTTTCTAGGCAAGTCTTTACTGCCTTCATTCGTGAAGAAATGGTTGCTTCCCTCGTCAGAAAATTCCAGAGGAATTGCCTGAGAAATAAGAAGTTTCTGTTAATACCCTTAGTTGGTTTGAATAGTTTTTGATTGCTTTTAAACACTTTGCATCCAGCGAACTCATGCAGACCAAGCATGTTACCCACAGTTTCCACTTTATCAAATCTTGGATATTTCTAGCTCACTATTGGTTTTCAGTTAGGTGTAAATAAAATTCACTGGGATTGAATAGTTTCAACTCACTTATGCTGCAAGCTATAAGGTAAGAGTCAATTTGTATTCCCTGTAACCACCCCACTCAAGCTGCGAGCTATAATGCAAGAGTCACTTTCGTAGTCCCTATAACTATTTCTAAATAATTTTCAACATTTGATAAACAAATTATGTACCATAGTTTATTTACCTAAACCTTTTATGAAGGTTGAGGATTTGTTTTTCCTTTTACTTCTGTTTTTCTTGTTTTTTTTGCGATCAAATTAAATGTAGAAAAATTATCAGTATAAATTTCAAAATATCTTTTTGTCATAATACAACTCAGTGAGAGTAAAATCTTTTAAGTACATGTTATCTGTGGGGTTTGCTTCTTTTCGTTGCTGCCATTTCATCCTACCCTTTCATTTTTGCCATTTTTGCTACTGCATTTTTGTAGCTGCCGCTTCCTAACTGCCATTGGCACTGCAACCATCCTGAAGCACCTCTTCTTTTCAGTTTCATTTAATCTCAACTTCCAATAACAGTAAAATTAGTTCATTGTCTCCCCATATCAGGTGAAGATGTTCAAATAACAAGGCTGCTCTATTGTGCAGAGTTTTTGTTAATTTCTTGTGTTTAGATGATTAATGAAGAGTTTGGTGCATGAAAAATTGTTTGAAAAAATAGAGGGAGCTCTATAAGATACCAGTATTATATAGATAGTGGAGAGGATCTCTAAGGTCACGATTTGATATGAAATTTCTGAACCGAGTTCACTAAAATCAACTTGAGCCAAGGTTCAGATCGATTTTAATCAATGAGGTTAATAAATATGTCAGATCATGATGAATTTGTTTTCTTTTTATCACATAATGTGCAATTTAACCCTTTACCCAATTTAGTCACTAAAACTGGCCAGCTCTGCTGTTCATAAAAGTCACCAACCAAATTTTATTATTCTTTTTTCAATTTTTGCCTCGAAAACATACCTTATAACCTGTTATTGCAACAAGCTGATTGAGCACTTTCCAGTTAGGGAGGGGTCTTAAGCTATGTTTTTGTGAAAATATTAAAAAATTTTCCTCATTCAGTAAATGTTTTTCATTAGGTACACATTTAATTCCTTGCATGCTGCTGGCAGATATTCTGGCCCTGGACAGAAAATCTTTTGCGACAAAAATAAGAATAATTTGGGCACTTTAATTTTCCCCTTTAAATTGCATCAACTTTTTGTTCAGCGATTTCTTGAATCGGTTTATTGTGAATTTTCCAACAAATCTAGTCATGGCTGCTGCACAGCAGCCATGACTAGATTTGATGGAAAATACTTTTGAAATACTAAGTGGGTTAAGAGTTAATGAATAAAAAGAAGACATTTGATTGAGATCATGCATTTATTAGACATGTCAGGCATTCATTATATCCCCACAAAACGAAGTTTATGGGGGGGTATATAGGAGTCAAATAGTCCGTCGGTCGTTCTGTCGTCGTCGTCAGTCTATTGCACATGTAAACTTGTGGAGCGAACTACTTCCACAGTTTTAGCCACATTTTCATGATACTTCACAAAAATGATCAACATGATGAAGGGATGTGTGTGACATAATTTTTTTCTCATTTGGTTTCAAGATGGCTGACTGGTGGCCATATTGGATTTTTTTTACTTAGAAAAATTGAATGCCCCTTTTCAGTCACCCACACTAGGTGGTATGCCACGGTGGGGTTATACCAGTCGACAGACCATCTCTAGTTAGACTTGTTGTGAGTGATATGTCCAAAAGGAGCTGTTTTATACACAGAATTAGATACTCAATTCTTCAATTTTAGTTCTAAATGGTGCTGTTGAAGAATGGAAAATTCATTTTTCTCACTCATGAATTTTCAGAAAATATAATGTATATACACATCAATGTGGTTATTCTCATGAAAAAAGGTGCATTCAATTCAGCTGTTCAAATTTATTTTTACTAAATATATGATGGAAAATGGGTTGTGCTGGAAATAAGAAAAGGATTTTGTGAGCCAGTCTCCCACTGAAGGAAGTACCAACTGAATATGTAGAGTATAGCAGCTGGATTTGAGTACCACATTGATCCCAAGTATGACTGCAAAGGAAATATATTAATTTTTTTGCGATTTTCATGCCGTCATTAATCAGATAATTCTGGTACCTACTCTAAAATAGTGGGTATTCTGTTGAGCTCTGCCTGACAAGAGTCAGTAGAGTCATGTCCATCATCCATCTCTCGTCAATATTTTGTTTGTCCGGGCCATAACTTCTTAACCACTGGATATGTATTATCAAAAGACAGTGTGTCGCGAATTATTATATGGTATGTGCCCCTCAAGGTCAAGGTCACATGCCCTGTGTTAAAGTGACAGAAAAACTTGTGATATTTCATTTTTAATCCCCGTGGGAACCCCGGGAAGTAAGCAGCACTTGTTTACTGTGGTAAACCAGTTCCGCTTTACTAGTAAAATAGGACCCAGTCACCAATGCTTGGGGTGAAAGTCCTCTAAAATGGGCAACATGTTGATCAACGATTGACTAAACTTGACTTCATCTCCATGTTGTGTCATGATTAGCCATAGTGCATAAATATGTGACGTTAACCACCAACAAACAAACAAACAATTTCATTTTTAAACTCATTACATAATGCATGCCACTTCCAAAGAGGTATTCTTGCCAACTTATAAGGTAGCACCTGATAAAATTTTCTTGTATACCAGAATTTATGGGAAAAAATATTAAATATATTCATCCCGTAACAAATCTATTTGGAAGCAGGATTGAAGAAGGAAACACTTGTTTCATCCTTTTTCGAAAGAACTTTCTGTGCATTTCAAAAGATATAAAAGTCTTTGATGAGTTCCCTCAAAAGCTAAACAAGTCAGGCCTCTTTATCATTGAAGGGACCAGTACTTCAAAAAAGCTCCCCTAAACTAATTTAAATTCTTCTTTTATCATTATAAAGCAGGGAATTAATAAAATTCATGATTAACAAAATATGCTTTTTTGAATATTTTCAGCTGACAATTTTAATCTTCACTTGATATAGTTTCACTCCATGAAGGTTTAACCCTTAACAGGTAGAGTATGGAAGCCCATATTGTGGCTTTATTTTAAAGAGCAGGTACAACAATTTTAATATTCTTCACATTATCTTTGAAGTGAAATTACTTGGGATGTGTCTGTGGTCACTCTCCAATAAATTGTAACAGGGCAAATGTATGTAAACATTTTTGACTACCAAAAATAATTTAGCACTCTTATCAATTAAGGGTCTCTTTCCAACTTTGGTTAGTTATGTGGTTTCAGAACAGGTGTCCAAATGTCATTCATAAAGTAGTCCTGCAGATTTATTTTAAAATCACCCTTGCAGAGGTTTCTATTGGAGTTTGTGCTGCCCCTGTCAGCAGCCAAGTTTTGACTAGAATTCACTGCTTAGCCATTAGACTTACAGGTGTGGTGGTGTTGTGGAAATGTTGGAAAATTGCACAGACCCGTGAGAGTAAAAGTGTTCATGCTGTGTGTGATCAAGATAATACTATTGAGACAAATTATTGCTTTAGGCAGTTGCCCTCAGGCACACTGTCAAAGAGATCAATTGGATAAAGATAAAAGATAACATGTTCAATAACAAAAGTTTGTTTTTATTTACAAAATAAACCATTTACATCAGTCATAACTATCAATGCATAAATAGTATCTTGTATCTATTTTTAACCCTTTACTTAACCAAAATTGACCCCCATGGGAAACCTGTCAAGTGAAATAGTGCTTGTTTACACTGGTAATCAAACTGTTTACTGGTAAAATAGGATCCAGTCATCAATGCATGGGATGGAAGTCCTCTAAAACAGGCAACATGGGTATAAATGTTTAACTAGACTTGACTTTATCCCCATATGAGCCATTGTGTACCATTAAAACAAATAAGTAAATAAATAAATAAAATTGAGGATGACCGTATCAATTTAAAAAATTAACAAATAACTCGTGTATTTCATTGTTTTTTCAAAACTGTATCTTTTTAGCCCTCTTTGGAATGACTTGGTTATCTGAGGTATCAGCTGCTTTAGTCTTAATAAAGTTTGAAGTATTAAGCACAAAATCTCCCAGCTTACATATATTACTATGTGTTACTCTCCAAGGGCTGTTTCCTTGTTTTTGCCCTGGAAAATCCTATATTTTTCATCCCCCAGCTCCTTCAAAATATACTGGGATGATGCAAGAAACTCCTTAATTTGGCTACTCATTCAAATCCAGGAACCCTGCTTTTGCTTTTACTTCATTTTTGATTCACTGTAGATAGAAATGTGCAGTTAAATGTGCTAACAACACTGATGTCTACACAACTGGATGACTGGAACCTCGACAAAAATGTCCAAACTAAATCTGCCCCCTTCAAGATGGCATCAAGTCCATCAATGCGGTAACTCCTCCCATCGATGACATTTGATGATGTGAAAGGTGTTTCGCTGTGACTGTGGTCACAGCACAACAGTTTTTTCACGTCATCAAACGTCATGGTGTTTGCCTAGCACAAAAACTAGTAACACGGCATCAAGTTTCCAATGCCAGAACTTGTTTTTGTTAACTGGTAGAGTGCTGGAAGCCCATATATGTGCTTTATTCTGAAGTGCAGGTACTGCATCTTAAAGGCTTCATATTCTGTGGATTTGCTTCATTTTATCTTCAAAGTTAAATAATTTAGTCACCATGAACTTGCCTTGTTACAATTCATGGGAGAGTGCCTGTGGGCACTCTCCCATGAATTGTAACAAGGCAACGACATGCAAACAAATTCTGACAACCAAAAATAACTTAGCACTCTACCAGTTAACAATAACTAAAATATGTTCTAAATATTCAATTTACATTGCCTTGAAATGTGCTCATCATCATATTCATTGGTCGCAGACATCAAAGTATATTCTGTAAAACATGATTGCGAGTTATAGGAAATTTGAAAGTGTCCAAGAAAAATTCTTTGGCTAATCATTGCCTGTTTATAGACAGATTTGCGACCTAACATAGCAGCAGATGAGATACTTTTCTATATGTAACCAATAAGCATTCCATTAACTCTAAACCTGCTGAGTATTTTCAAAATATTTTTCATCAAATCTAGTCATGGCTGCTTCATAGCATCCATGACTGGATTTAATGAAAAAGGTTATCTAAATTTAACTCCAGAAATCATTGCTCAAGAAGTCCATTCAATTTCCAGGGGGAAATTTGATTAACTGTGCTCAAATTATACTTATTTCGATGGCAAGAGATTTTGTGTCCCAGGCAGGAATATCCACACCAAAAGCATTTCGACTGATGATTTGTGAGAAGATTTTTTATCGATATTATTAATATGATGTGAATTCTAGTCATCTCATTATCACTTGTCATGTTCAGAAAGTTTGTTATTGTGATCAGAAATTAGAGAGAATGGATTCTGTGAATTCACTGTAATGCTTGGCTTGCAATTTATTATGGCAGTTACTGTTGAACACAGACACAATTTGAGCAAAGTGCATGCTGTTGTAGAGTAATATTTGATGATTTTTCCATGCAGTTTGGAATTTAGACAGAGTGTGAGAACTCTCATTTGAGCCCAAGATTATCATTATCCTTGGGTAGGGTGCAGTTAGGATGAGGAAATCTCATCCTTGAGGGAAGATATTTGTGCCTGACACTCGGCATGCCAAGTGTCTGATACAAATATCTTTCCCCAAGGGTGAGCTATCTCAATCGCACACTCAGAGCGCATTATGGGTAATGCCAGCGTGACATTATTTTGGGTCATTTACTCCCTTATCTATCTGAACAGTGGTCATTTACTCCCTCCTCTACCTGATGGTGAGTTGATTGTTGACAGAATCTAATTACATATACCAGAAGAGTGACAAAAAGATTAGTATTACCAAAGGTATATACTTGGAAAATGAGCTGCATTTTGTGTGAAGATGGGGTTAATGCATTAAAGCGAAGAGAAAATGGCGCTATTCAGCCATTGCAGAGCTCACGATGATGTTTACACGACATGATATTGCATTTTGTTGGTGGGTGAGATACACCTGTCCCACTTGGGTATCTTATGTGGGACATATATATCTCAGTAAGTAGGAAGTGGGAGAATAACACGAACTCAGACTGTGTTCAGTGTCCAAGATGAAACATGGAATTAATGAATATATTTTTGATGCCATGATTCATTGCATCAAAATTATAATCATTAATTTTGTTCTTCAGTTTGCACATTCATCTCTGTGCAGTCAGTATTTATATTGGTTTTTCAGCATGGCTCGAATTTGATGTAACACACTGCATAGAAATTGTGAACTGAGAAGAGAAGTTGTTAATTATTACTTGATCCCAGTGTATCCAGCACCGTAATTTTTAGTTATTTTAGCACAAAAGTGCAAGTTTGACCCACTATTCATTTTAGCTAATGGGTTAATGGAAGAAAGTTAAGGAATAACTTGAGATATTCAATGTTGACTATTATTGATTAACAGTGGAGTAGATGGCTTTGTGCCAGTGAGAGCCTAATAACTAATAAAAATTTTCAACAAATTTCACATTCAACATCCGTCTAAAAACTTGTTTTAGCTAAAATATCTATAATATTCCTTCTCTTTAGCAAAATGTTACCAACAAAAAAGCCTAAAAAATGTTCCAATGAGCCAATTATTTTTTTATAAATTTTTTGGGTTGGGATGGTATTGCCCATCTGCCCCTTCCCCCATTCATCTACTTCACTGTTGATTAGATTGGCTTTGCCCCTCTCCCTCTTCAAAGACCATTCCCAAAAAGTAGTTCAGTTCTTAAGCACAGTGGTGAACTAATTCTATTTTTAAATTAGTGGTATTATGGATCCTGATATCAATATCTAGGATGAGAGTTCTCTGATGGGTGCAGCTCTGGAGTAACTGATTGGCTCTACTTGAAATCCTACTTCCGTTACAATCGCAGTATATAGCTAACGATACAGTAAGTGAGTTGAAACCTCACTAAGCAAACAATTTACATTATCCTTGGTACTGAAGCAGCAGGTATTTACTTTTCCTTCTGTTGTTGATTGATACACCAGTTTCAAAAAGGAAATGGATTCGATATTTGAAACTGTTCTGAAACCCTATGTATTGATGTTTTGGCATGTAAGACTATATCATGACCACAATATAGGTATGAAGTCAAGTGTACCCAATCATTATACCTTGTCCATCCTTCTGTCTGTCCATAGACAATATTGCCCAGAGATTTTCTCAGACGTTTAGGGACCAATCTGCTTGAAACTTGGTATGAATGTTCACCACTATAAGAGCCTGTGCACCGGCAATTATAGTTCTTGTTGGATTATTTTTGCCAGAATTATGCCCCTTTTCAATTTGAAAAAGCAGGCCTAGAATTTGTCTTGGATGTTTATGGGTTGATTCCTTTGAAACTTGGTATGTATGTTTACTACCATGGGAACCTGTGGGGGCACAGTGGCATTGCGGTAGCCGGTTCTCGTCAGATCACCGAAGTTAAGCAGTGTCGAGCCCGGTTAGTCCTCAGATGGGTGACCCTCTGAGCGATGGATTCGAACTCCTGCGTTGTGTCTTTGGGCAAGACACTTAACCCCGATTGTCCACATGGGGGCACGATGACGTCATGTACTAAGGCGTACTGCATGTCGGTGGTGCGCATTTCTTCAACCAATTCAACCCTGCCCATGCTGCAGTGCGGAGTTACGATGTTGAGCAGCTGGCAGCTGCTTGTCGCTGCTCGGTGGTTCCCTCCTGGGAACTCCGGCTTCCTCCACCCGTAAAACTGTCACAGTCATGATTAGCCATTGTGCATAAGTATGTGATCTTAAACACCAATAAATAAATAATATGGGAACCTGTGCACCTGCGATTATAGTTCCGATTGGATTTTTTTTGCCAGTGTTGTGTCCCTTTTTGTCTTAGAATATGTGAATTTTGTCTGCAGATTTTCTCAGACGTTTTTGGGTCGATTCCTTTGAAACTTGGTATGGATGTTCACTACAATGGGGTCCTGTGTACCTGCGATTATAGGTTTGATTGGACTACTTTTGCCAGATTTATGCGGAGAATTTTGTCTGGCGATTTTCTCAGATGTTTATGAGTTGATTTCCTTGAAACTTTGTTTGAATGTTGTCTACCATAGGAACCTGTGCACCTGCAATTATAGTTTTGATCAGACCTTTTTATCCAGAGTTGTGCCCCTTTTCATCTTAGCATAATCATGACGGCAGGGGTATGGACAGACCCCTTTGGATCAGTCACACCTCTATTTTATATCTTGTGCTGCCCAATTTAGAGGACTTCCTCCACAGGCATTGGTGAACCAGTCCTATTTTACCTGTAAAGCAGAACTTGTTTACAACAGTGAAGAAGCACTGTGCCACTTCCCAAGGTTTCCACTGTGATATCTTAAAAAACATTTTGTAAATCCAAAAAGAAATTTAGTTAGTATTCAACTGGAAGGGTGCTAGAAGCCTATTGGGTGCTATTAACATGTGCCAGTGCCACAGAAAGCTTGATGTTCTGTGCATGTGTTTTATATTCATGAAGTTAGAAGTACAAATATACAACACCAAAACAGTTTTGAACCACCCCAAACATTTTGGTATAAAGAGCCAAAAAAATTAAACATTAAAGAAAAGAAATAAACCACGTGAAAGCCAATTCATGTATTGACAAATGAATGATCATTTTAGAAAAATTCATTGAAGAATCAACATGGTATCTCTTGTCACATGCATGAGTGGTCAGTATCCAAAAAACACATTTTTAAAAAGCAATATCAGGTTTGTCCATCTCTGACTTCTAAACAAGCTGGTCATGTCTGCCTCATATTGTGAATATAGTTCCTACTTTATCCTGACCATTTTGATCCCATTCCTGGACAAGAATGTTGCACCAAAATTTCTACCAACCCCTCCAGTGCACATACCAATGCACATACCAGTTTGATATTGCCCACGGACACAGGCTTTCCCCTGAGAATATCCTACCCCAGAGGATTGTACAGACAAGTTTGAAGTGTATAAAAATCACACAATAAACCTATGTAACAATGAAATGCACAGAGGTTTCCTGCAATACATGTTGCTGGTCCATTTTCAAATATGATTAACTCTTAACCTTCTGAGTAATTTCAAGATATTTTTTCATCAAATCTAATCATGGCTGCTCTGAAGCACCCATGACTAGATTTCATGAAAAATTCCTATAAATTCAACTCGGGGAAATCATGGTGCAAAAATCCATGCAGTTTTCAATGGGAAAATAGGATTAATACGTCCAAATTGTACTAACTTCAGTGGCAAGAGAAATCCTGCCTGGGCAGGAATATCGTCCTGCAGCATGCAAGGAGTATTGGCCACCATGGTGGTCAAGGGTGCATATAAACCAACTTTAAAATATTGGGATTGATGTCTTACATTTCTTGCAACATTCTGCCATATATACTGCGGAAAAAGTTTGGAAAACAGGAGTGGTGACTTCAACACTTTTTATGTAGTGTATTTTAATTTATTTATTTATTACAGTTCAGTGGAGAGTCCCTGTAGCCACACTCCAGCGAGGTTTAACTAAATTAATCCACATGAACAAATTCTGCCAACCAAATATAAACTAGCACTCTACCAGTTGTTTCTGTGCATCTCTCCAAAAATGATAACAAGATGTTGCTTTTGTTGGCTGTTGAATTGCTTTCATGTGATACACTGTTTGAACTGAAAAGTCTCTTAACCCTTTTACCCAACATAACGGCCAAAACTGGCCAGCGTTATTCTCAAAAATTGCCAATTAATTTTCATTATTTTTTCATTTTCTGTCTTAAAAACATAGGTTATGACCCTTCATTGGAACAAGCTTGTCAAGCTCGTTCCAATGAGGGGTCATAACCTATGTTTTTGAGACAAAAAATGAAAAAAATTAGTTATTCAAGAATTATTTTTGCAAGTGTCGTCTGCTTTTCATGTTAGGTAAAAGGTTAAGAAGGCCTTCTGACAACTTGTCGGCCAACAGGATATCTAAATTGTCTGTCAAAGCAGATAAATCAATATTGTCTGTGAAGGGCTAAGAAAAGATTTAGGACCTCTTAACTGGCAGAGTGTTAAATTATTTTTCAAAGCTGATTTGTAATGTGAGGATATTTTTTCAAAGATTCCATGCTGGGAACAATGGAAGCCTTAGTTTAGCAAGATTTTGTTAAAAAAAAATAATTGTTTTGTTACAGTTTATTGGAGAATGTCAATTCACAATCTCGAATAGTATGGAAACAATTTTTTCTGAACTATTTTTCTACTGTCTAGCAAACAACACGCTAATGCATAGTGCACAGCCAGAAAAGTGGCCTTCGGTATAAAGTGGTCTTCATTAAGTTTCAGTAGATCAGTGATAGTGGTTTCTGGCACTCAGCATTCAAGAAAAGCATATTTTTCTCTTGCATCATTGAAGTAAGAAATGTTGTCATGCTTTTTTGAACTTGCTTTTTATGTTTGTTATTATTATTCTTGTTATTTATGTGCAATATAATGGCCAGTAAGATTTCTCTGTGGAATGATAGCTGATACCAGTTTTTGAATGAATTATTATCAAAATCTCAGAAATTGATTTCTGTAATTTTACATTAAAAATGATTTCAAATTGTCTTATATGTGAATTAATAGAAATTAAATGTCTGCTAGTCATATATCTTCCCTTTGTTAGAAATAATCATTGTTTTTACAAATTCTCATTTGCAGATATTCAGATAGGACCTATAAAAAACATTTCTTGTTTCTCAGGTGCTGTTTGTTCTATTTTGTGATGTGGAACAGAGTTTTTTCTTTCTTTTTTTGTTAATCCACAAAAGAGTCCTGAAAATAGTTGGAATTAGAAATTTATTTCCTCACACAATTTTGTGGAAAAATCCATATTTTCAGCAGTGAAAATGTCTCATAATGCAGTTACAAACTGAACCAACTATATCTTGTTTGACAGGGCTCAATGAGCGCTGTCAAATAAGATATAGTTAGTTAAAGTTGTAGTCCTGCAAGTGCAAAATAGTATCACTGAAGAGATTTTCAGGTAAATAAAAAAAAAGTGATGTGGCAGATTTTAAGTTTCAAGAGAGGTGCCTGAGAAACAAAAAAAAAATTTCAATATCTCAATTTTAGCTGATTTTGTACCAGAGTGACATTCTCAGCCTTAGTGTTAGGGAAGTACCTGTTGAGGTAAGATTATGATGGGGTTTTTTTAACACTCTTTGTGACAGTTAATTAACAGATTTGTATTAACACAGCATACTACCAGGCAGAGTCTCGAAAATGGCTGTCATCTATCCCTTTTGAGGACTCCTGCACAGTACAGTGAAGCCCACTTAATTGGATATCTCTTAACTGAATAACCCAGTTAATTGAATATAATTTCCCAACACAAAACCATTTACCATACTGCCAGTACAAATTTAACCTGTTAATTGAATATAGGTTATAGAGTAAACTCCTGTTAATTGAATAAAAAACCTTCTAACCTGTTGAGAAATTGGCCACAGTACATCCAATACAGGCATTTAATCTATTATATCTTGTTTGACAGAGCTCATGGAGCTCTGTCAAACAAGATATAATAGAATAAATGCTAAGTTTATCTCAAGAATGCAGGAAAGTGACACAATCCCTGTTAATTGAATACTCCTGTTAATTGAATAATTTTCATTGGCAAAGTGGCTATTCAATTAACAGGGTTCTCCTGTATTAAAGAGTAGTCAGCTCAGGAAGTTTTCATTATTTAAGCTTATTCCAGACCTTTCTCCCAGATCTCTCAGGGAAACACAAGCGAGACTTGTGCACTCAGTTTTCCTCTAAAACCACATTGTGGCAAGGATCTAATGGCTTGCCAAGATATTCAAGCATGTATATAGGTTATTATTATCATGTGCGCTTCTAGGATGGTGCATTGGGAGTCGACACCTCATCTCTGGGCATGACCCAGAGGCAAGGTTGAGACTTAATACATAATCTTGGAAACACACTTGGTGGTAATAACCAATTTATCATATAATATTCTTCCCTGTTTTGACTTGTTTGCATAATGAAGGGATTGGGTGCAGTTTGTTTTGACAATCATTCAGCGTATATGAATTGATTTTTTATGAATGAAGATCATGACGTCATGGTATTGCATTCTTGTGCTGTTCATGATGTAATCTCCATTCATTGTTCTACTTGTACTATAACTTCTGAAGTTTATAGTAATGTCTCAGCTGTGTGTTTCGTTATTTTATTTTTCATGTTTAATACATGGGATATAAAACAAGAGCTATTGCTGAAGGCAAGTATACCCCCACTGCAATGCATAACTGAATTAAAAACAAAGTAAGGACTTTGACTCTTTTCATAGAATTACTGCTCAGCAAGTGAAAATTATTCAGTTAACAGAAGTTTTCACATACAGAAAGTCGGACATCTTCCTGTTTTCTGTCGATGAACGGAGCATTTATTCTATTATATCTTGTTTGACAGAGCTCATAGATAGGGCCCGGCAAATACCGTTTGTTTTGCTCAAATCGAATCGAATAGGGCCATGGATTTCATATCAAATTGAATTTTGAATCGAATACCATCACGATTATTAATGCCGCAGACTAGTGTGACAAAACATCAACATTGACGGTACATACTCAGTTGTTTCGAGACATCGATAATGTCAGCACATAAAGTAGGCACTCAACATAATTTATGTCTCTGACTCTTAATGTCTTTGATGTGTTGAAATGTGCTGTTTGTATGATCTAAACTTTTATAAGACCTGCATTTGCAATTTTGCATTGTGTAAATGGAAGGGATGGGTATTATGTCTTCATTGCACATGTGTCCGTAACAGCGTCCGGGTTAACTTAATCATGTGGCCTGCATTCACATGGTTCTTCTGCATTGGTTCATATCAGACTCAGTGTTGATAGATAATAACGTGGAAGAACCACGTTAATGCAGGCCATGATTAAGTCTAGGATCTAAAGTAACCAAAACACTGATCAACTAATAAAGCCACTAATAAATCCATGCAATAACCTCTGATTTTAAATCAATCGGGTCGTATCTGACTTCGTTAAACTGCGTGAAAAGATATTTTCTGCAATGCATGTTTGTTTTTAATTTCCTCCTCATATGAGCTATTATTGTTGGCGAATGAATAATTAAAGCAATGGTCGTGACGATGATTTATGGTAAGACATGTATACAATTGTGGCATTTCGGGGAAAATTGCAGATATTTGATCCACTTCTGAATAACAACATGGATTTCAAATTGAATTGAACCCACTTCAGGATATTAAATCGAATATCGAAGCTTCATCACACCCAACTCCTAGAGTTCTGTCAAACAAGATATAGATTAGATGCTTTATATTTTTATTTATGCACTCTTGCCACAATGGTATATAAACATGGGTAATTCAGAAGTTGTAAGGGTAATTCATCATCAGAACACAAGTTTTTTTTATTCAATTTAAAGGAGTTTACCCTATAACCTATATGTAATTAACAGGTCAGTTTTGTACTGCAGGTCAATGGTTTGGTTTTTGGAAGGTACGGTGGAACCCTGTTAATTGAATAGCCACTTTGCCAATGAAAGTTATTCAATTAACAGGGATTGTGTCACTTTCCTGTATTCTAGAAATAAACTAAGCATTTATTCTATCATGGAGCTCTGTCAAACAAGATATAATAGATTAAATGCCTGTATTGGATGTGCTGAGGCCAAATAGGTCTATAAACGAAGGAAAACTGGAGAGAGTCAGGGTAATTTTTTGACAGGTTACAAGATTTTTTATCCAATTAACAGGAGTTTACTCTATAATCTTTATTCAATTAACAGGTCAAATTTGTCCTGGAGGTATGGTAAATGGTTTTGTGTTGGGAAATTATATTCAGTTAACAGGTTATTCAATTAACAGATATCCAATTAAGTGGGCTCCACTGTATTTGTAATTAACAGGGTTATTCAATTAAGAAATATCACTTTTTAAGTCAGCTCCATGGTAATCACCGAGAAATTACAACTTCATTTCAGTATTTATGAGACTATTCAATTTTACAGATATGAATATCAGAGCTTGTCTCACGCAAACCTGTATTTGTATACAATTGGAAGACTGGCCCTATCTATTACTGGGAAATTTTGGAGGTGACCCATAAACCACATTAACTGGTAGATTGCTGAATTGTTTGGTCACCAAATGTGTCCACCTGGCTTTCCCTTGTTACAGTTTATAGTAGTGTGCCTATAGGCACTTTGCCATAAATTATAACAAGGCAGATCCATAGACTAAAATAATTGCACTTTAAAGATAATATGAAACATATCTATTAAATATGAAGCCTTTACATTGTGGTGCCTGCACCAGAGTAAAGCCCAAATATGGGCTACCAGCACTCAACAGTTTATCAGATCATGGGCAGCCATAATTACCCCATCCACGAGTATTACATTGGTTTGGTGATGCATGGGTAATAGTTTTACAGTTGCTTTGGCTGAGTAGGACTTTATTCGCTCCATCGTTATTTGTCCACTTTAGTACACACACCTCAGGGACTCAATTATTTCCCAAGATGCTATGATGTTGAATATTTCTAGGGTTTATCCATAATTTTCTCACAATGTGCTGAACAACAGGTTGGCCAAAAGGACTCGCCAGTCTGATCATGGTTCAGTCAAGGTGAGAAATTTGGTGATTTCAATTCCCAAACAATTGAGATGATTCTGTGGGGGCCTCCTTTTTTGGATGGGGGAGTGGAGAGGGAGGGGCAGTCCTCCTCTTTTGAATTTGCTTCAGAAAAAAGTTAAAATACATTTTGGGAACTTGTAATAAATTCTTAATTAGTGACTTTCATATTTAGATTGTTTTTAAATTGTTAAAGAGTTATTTGCCTATGTCTTGCCTCACTTATGAACATGTAAGTAAGGGGTCACTCACGTTCACTAAAGTTATTCATGAAGAGGTCTATAACTGTATTGTAAATATTATCTGTTAACAAAATTATGTCCTATTGAAGTTAATATTGAGTTTGATAGATATGATATTAACAGATTCATATATTACCACTTTACCTACTTTCAACAGCCAAAACTGGCCAGTGCTATTCACAAAAATCATCATTCAAATTTTAATAATTTTTAGCTGCGACTAGCAGCTCTATAAGTGGCAATGTCGGTCTGTCTATCTGTCTGTCGGTCTGTCGGTCGGTCGGTCTGTCTGTCTGTCTGTGACCAATGAGTTTCAAAACTCAATAACTTTTGAAATACTTGATGGAATGACTTTATATTTGGCATGTAAGTGTATCTTATTGATGTCCAGCCACTGTTCAATGCATGTGTTTTTCCAAATATTTTTCCTGGAGTTATGGCCCTTGATGAACTTAGAATGTCGGTCGGTCTGTCTGTGACCAGGTCCAACGAGTTTCAAAATTCAATAACTTTTGAAATACATGATGGAATGACTTTATACTTGGCATGTAAGTGTATCTTATTGATGCCTAGCCACTGTTCAATGCATGTGTTGTTCCAAATATTTTTCTTGGAGTTATGGCCCTTGATGAACTTAGAATGTCGGTCGGTCTGTCTGTGACCAACGAGTTTCAAAACTCAATAACTTTTGAAATACTTGATGGAATGACTTTATATTTGGCATGTAAGTGTATCTTATTGATGTCTAGCCACTGTTCAATGCATGTGTTGTTCCAAATATTTTTCTTGGAGTTATGGCCCTTGATGGACTTAGAATTTTGTGAAATTGCACCACCTGTCGCAGCTACGGCGTCGATGTCATGATTTTTCTGTAGGAAAAACATAGCTTATGGAGCCCTCATTGGAATGAACTCATTCCAATGAGTGTTCATAAGCTATGTTTTTGAGGGAAGCCTTTTTTTTAGCCCAAAAATGAAAATTTGTAGTTATTCAAGAAATTTTTTTTACAAGTGTGGTCAACAATTCATGCTAGGTAAAGGGTTAACCCTTTGTACCTGAGTGGCCTGAAAACCAGTCATGTAGTAAACTGAATGATACCCGAGCAGCCGGAAAACCAGCCTTGGAATATTTTCGGATAACATGCCGTCTTTTCTGTCAAATTTAATGCCACTGTTGAAGGGGAGATGACTTTTAAGTCTTACTCAAAAGTCAGCACATATTTTATTTCTGTATTTTCCTTCACAATGGCCCGAAAATGTTGATCAACTGATGAAGTATTAAGGTAGATTATGGATTTGGACACGGGAGGACATGAATGATAATAATTATGGGACTGACAGTAAATTTGAAACAGAAAAAGACAAGTTTGAATTTGGACATAAATAGTGGTCCTGATGATGGGCAGGATGCTATTAGATCCAGACAAATGGTACCATGGGTCATGATCATGGTCAGGCCAGTAGAAGGGGATAAGGGACGTGAAGGAGGCATGGTATGCGAGTTGGTTTTGAGATAAACTCCCCAAACAATGATTCTAATAATAAACCTATCATTTATTTGAAAATACATGAATATTGATACATATAACAGCCCCCAAAAGTTTATCAATAGGCTTAAAAAAAATAAAAATCTGTTTCTCAGGCCCTCCCGCATGGTCCTTTTTCAGGCCCTTCCGCATGGTCCTTTTGGCTGCCACATGCTCTCTTTTTATAACCAGTGTAAACCTAAAAAAAAATTAAAATTAAATGGTTCATGTCTGATATTTTACCCAAATTAAAAAAATTGATAAATTTATCCCTTGAGTGCAAGAAGGCTCTCAAGGGACGAAATACACCACCACCCATGCTATTCCATAGATTATGAGGCCTAAAACATAAATTAAGAACATGAACTTTTGATGGCAAAGAAATAAGTACAGAAATAAAAAATAAAATAAAAAACGCTCACCCACATGCAATTTTTAGCTTAACTTGACATAGTCAAGATAAGCTATTGCCATCACGCGTGCGGAAGTCTGTTAGTCTGTGACGTCTGTTCACATTTTCCTTTAGCATGGGCTACACCCCGCAGTTCTTGTCTGATCATCACGAAATTTCAGATGCATGTTTGAGGTCATGTCTAGATGAGAACGTCCCCTTTTGGTTGCGATCGGGCAACCAGTATGGCTGCCCGAGCCCAAAACCCGAAAACCATTAGCACAGTCTACAGGTCGTATTTATTAAGGGATTTCATTGTAACTTGGTAGGATGCCTCTGTATAATGCCTAGATGAGAACGTCCCCTTTTGGGCATGATCTATCAACCCTGATGGCTGCCCAAGCCCAAAACCCCAAAACTTTTAGCACAGTCTGCAGGTCATGTTTAATGTGGAGGGATTTCATTGTAACTTGGTAGGATTACTCCTTATGATGTCTAGATGAGAATTTCCCCATTTGGGCATGATCTGCCAACCGTGACAACTACCCGAGCCCAAAACCCGAAAACCTTTAGTACAGTCTGCAGGTCATATTTATTGAGGAATTTCATTGTAACTTGGTGGGTTAACTTCATATAATGTCTAGATGAGAACGTCCCCTTTTGGACATGATTGGGCAACTGTGACGGCTAAAGGTGCCCGAATCCCGAAAACCTTTAGCACAGTCTACAGGTCATATTTATGAGGGGATTTCATTGTAACTTGGTAGGATGACTCCAAATAATGTCTAGATGAGAACGTCCCATTTTGATCGCGATCATTCAACCTTGATGGGTGCCTGAGCCCAAAAACCTTTAGCATAGGTAAAAGGTCATATTTATGGAAGGATTTTGTTGTAACCTATTAGGTTGACTCCATACAATGCCTAGATGATGACATCCCCTTTTGGTAGAAGATTGGTCAGCTGTGATGCCTACAAGTGCCCAAAGCCCGAAAACCGTGAGCACAGTCTACAGGTCATATTTATGAAGGGATTTCATTGTAACTTCGTAGGATCACTCCAGATGATGCCCAGATGAGATTGTCCCCTTTGGTTGCAATCATTCAACCATGATGGCTGCCCAAGCCTAAAGCCCAAAAACCTTTAGCACAGTCTTCAGATCATATTTATGAAGGGATTTCATTGTAACTTGGTAGGTTGACTTCATGTAATGTCTAGATGAGAACAGCCCCTTTTGGACACCATTAGGCAACTGTGTTGGCTACAGGGACCCAAAGCCCGAAAATCTTTAGCACAGTCTACAGGTGATATTTATGAAGGGATTTCATTGTACCTTGGTAGGATGTCTCTAAATAATGTCTAGATGAGAACGTCCCCTTTTGGTCGCAATCATTCAGTCTTAATGGCTGCCCGAACCCAAAACCTTTAGTATAGTCTATTGGTCATATTTATGGAAGGACTTCATTGTAACCTATAAGTTTGACTCCATGTAATGCCTAGATAATGACAACCCCTTTTGGTCGTGATTGGTCAACTGTGACAGCTTCAGGGGCCCAAGGCCCAAAAACCTTGAGCACAGTCTACAGGTCATATTTATGAAGGAATTTCATTGTAACTTTGTAGGATCACTCCAGATGATGCCCAGATGAGAATGTCCCCTTTTGGTTGCGATCATTCAACCATGAGGGCTGCCAGAGCCCAAACCCCAAAAAACGTTAGCACAGTCTACAGGTCATATTTATTAAGGGATTTCATTGTAACTTGGTAGGTTGACTTCATATAATGTCTAGATGAGAACGTCCCCTTTGGACACAATTGGGAAACTGACGGCTACAGGGGCCCGAAGCCCGAAAACCTTTAGCACAGTCTACAGGCCATATTTATGAAGGGATTTTAATGTAACTTGATAGGATGACTCGTTTTAGAATAATTTCACTGTAACTTGGTAACTTTTGTTGATATACGTTAACTGTGAGGGCCACATACATTAACTGTGAGGTCATATTAACCCACCCCTCAGCTCTTTAGTACAGTGTACACCTCATATTATTTTTATCATAAACATAGCATACAGGGAACAGAAATGAACATATTCCCAATTATCACAATTCTTGTCTTATTTCATAATCCTTTCATAAACATTGAACATTATCCTTTTCATCAAACACAACACACAAGTTAAGCTACAGTGTCATTGACACTTTCATATAAATAGTGGCCTAAGAAACAGAAGATCTACTTTATGTGGCCATATTTATATTTTAGTCATATTCCTCAATGTAGCTAGACTGTGTGTGCTGGTCGTTTAGGGAGTCTGTGTACAAAGGGTTAAATGGGAGGAGTGCTAGATAACCTTATGTTAGTCAGATTTTGTTTACATGAATTTGTTTGTTATAGTTCACTGGAGAGTGCCTGTAGGAATTCTCCAATAAACTGTAACACAACTTATTCATGTATTTTATGTTTTTAACATCTAATTGAATTTTAAGTACATGCCTGTACACAAAATATGAACCCTCTTGGGTCTCTGACTCAACTGGCTGGCGACACTTGAAAAAACTTTTTTGAATAACCATTTCCGTTGTTACCTCCGAAACACAACTTTTGATGCCTCATTGAAATGAGCACAACAGCCTCGTTCCAATGAGTGATTAAAGCAAAATTTGAATTGGGATTTTTAGCTCAACTTGACAGTCAAGCTGAGCTATTGCCATCACTTCTCATCCGTCGGCGTACGTACGTATGTATGTACGGATGTACGTACGTTAGTATGTACGTCCACAATTTCCTTTGGCACACCCCACAGGTCGCATTTATGATCAGATCACTTTGAAACTTGGTATGCTTGTTTGGGGTGACCTCTAGATGGGAGCTATCAATTTTTTTTCAATTTCCGTCAAAAAATGTTGCCGCGGCCAACGTTCTTAGACCTTAGTTTAGTCAGACCACAATATTTCCCTTTGGCACATCCTACAGGGCACATTTATGATTGGATTGCTTTGAAACCTGGTATGCTTGTTTAGGGTGACCTCTAGATGGGAGCTATCGATTTTCTTCAATTTCAGTCAAAAAATGTTGCCGTGAAAAAATCCATTCAATTTACAGGGGAAAATATGTTTAAATATGCCCAAATTATACTTATATCAGTGACAAGAGAAACCTGTGCTGGGCAGGAATATCTGCCAGCAGCATGTACAGAGTTATGGATTTATATCATTTTGTCATCATGATATAGCCGTTGATGCAAAAAAGTGATGTTATACCGACAACTCTGGGAAGTGGGGCAGTGCATTTATACTGTGGTAAACAAATTTTGGTTTACTGGTAAAAGAGGTATATATGATTGCCTAAACTTGACTTCATGTCCATGTCCCAGTGGGAACCCTGGGAAGTGAAGTGGTGCTTGTTGACTGTGGTAACCAAGCTATGTTTTACTGGTAAAATAAGACACGGTAACCAATGCCTGGGGTGGAAGTCCTCTAAAATGGGTGGCATGGGTACAAACGATTGGCTGGACATTATTTTATATCCATGTTATGGTCATGATTAGCCTTGTACAGAAATATGTGACTTTAAACACCAATAAATAAATGAATAAATCATACCCATGATCTAACTAACCCTTGATGCCAAAGGAGATCTTAAATAATAATAAATAAACAAAAATGAATAAAAAGTGATATTAGATTAAAATAACCATTGTTTGAGGGGTTTTTTTTAACCCTTTACCCTATGCAGACGATATCAAAATTTATTATTTTAATTACTATTTTTACCTGCATCGCCAGCGACAGAGCAGGTCTAGTAACCGCTCGACTCCGTCTGTCAGTCCGTCTGTCAGTCTGTCCGAAACACTTCTTCCGTCAAAGTTTTCTTGGCTTCTATGAAAGGGAATGATTTTATATTTGGTCTGCTGCTTCATAATGATGAGTTGTATCGTGTGTCTAATTTTCAGATCTGCCGTGCAGCAACTTCCTGTTCGCCGATACTTTGAAATTTGACTGTACTCACTGAACATTGAAATTTTTTGTCACACTTTTCTCAGCTTCTATGTGACGGGTTCATTCAGTATTTCACCTGGAGCTTGATAATGTTGAGTTGTATCGTGTATGCAATTTTCAGATCTGCCGTGCAGCCACTTCCTCTTTGCCAATACTTTAATGAATTGCATGCAATGACGCAGGTCCACACCCGGTATTGGTCTTGTTTAAAATTTAAATGAGCTTGTTCCAAT
Organism: Pictodentalium vernedei; assembly: GCA_031216915.1. Classification (NCBI taxonomy): domain Eukaryota; kingdom Metazoa; phylum Mollusca; class Scaphopoda; order Dentaliida; family Dentaliidae; genus Pictodentalium; species Pictodentalium vernedei. The sequence goes on from CM062292.1 coordinate 224,670,295, forward strand.
GAAGGGTCACATGATATGGTTTTGTTGAAATATTTTGAAAAATTTCTTTCTTTCAACTGCTGAATTTGCAAATTAAGCGGGCAGATGTGGATGATTTGTTAGGTAAAGGGTTAAAATAATAGATAATCATGGTCTCTTCACACATTCATTGACCTTTGTAATGTAGATTCACTTGTCTAACATGGTGGTGAACTTCTAACATTGATATCATTGTTGAAAATGCTAGGTGGTCAGTGTATTACAGTTCCCTGTGGGAACCCCTTGAAGATGAAGTAGTGCTTGGTTACTGTGGTAAAATAGGACCCGGTCACAATTGCCTTGGATGGAAGTCCTCTAAAATGGGTAATATGGGTATAAACAATGGCTGGACTTAACTTTATATCCATATTGTGGTTATAGTTAGGCATTGTGCAGAAATATGTGACCTTAAACACCAATAAATAAATAAATATTAAATAGTATATTACAGGGTAAAGAGTCTGGAAAAACTATTTTAACCCTTTTCCCAACATAATGACAAAAACTGGCCAGTGCTGTTCATAAAAAATGCATTAAAATTTAAAATAATTTTCATAGTTTGTCTCAAAAACATAGCTTATGACCTCCCTTTAAAACAAGCTCAACAGGCTTGTTCCAATGAGGAGCCATAAGGTATGTTTTTGAAACAAACAAAAATGGAAAACATTTTAGTTGTGCAAAGAAATTCAAGTGTCATCTTCTGTTCATGTTGGGTAAAGGGTTAATGTTTTTGTTGCTGCATTGATACAACTATTGAATGACATGTTAAGTTCTAATTCTAAAATAAAAATACTCATTTTTGTTTTTTTTCTATTTTCTAACTGACAGTTCCTGACAACAACAGTTCACTATTGCTTGTTATTTTGATGATGCTTTGGATATTGTTCTGTGATATTTTAATGTGATATATACAAAAAAAAATCTGAAATAAACTTTGAAATCTCAACTTTTGTTCATTGATCACCACCCATTTTTGCAGAACTCAAATTGGGTCATCTTCGGGGTTTATATTAGTTAGTTAGCTATTGTGCATAAGAATGTGACCTTAAACACCAATACATAAATAAATAAGTATTATATTTGTTCGTAAATCTGTCTAATTGCCACCAAGTTGCTTGTCTCTTGGTTGATGATTATTATGCACCCGAGAAATTTTCTCGGGAGCATTGTTTTCACCATATTCAGCATCACCATATTCGGCGTCCATCGTCTGTCTGTTAACTTTTCGCAATCCGTCAATTAACTAAAGTTCTACCAACCGGATCTTTAGCAAACTTCATATGTGGAATAGGTATGATAAGTGGAAGAAGCCTATTTATTTTGAACGTGATGTGCCAAAGGTCAAGGTCATTGTGACCTCCAATGTTAAATACACTTGAAATTGGTTTCCGCTCTATAACTAAAGTTCTACTGACCGGATCTTTACCAAACTTCATATGTGGGTTAGGTGTGGCGAGTGGAAGAAGCCTATTTATTTTGACCATGATGTGCCAAAGGTAAAGATCACAGTGACCTCCAATGTTAAATACACTTGAAATTGGTCTCCGCTCTATAACTGAAGTTCTGCAAGACTGATGTTGTTTTTAGCTCACCTCACTGCAAGTCAGCGTGAGCTATTGCCATCACTTGGTGTCTGTCATCCGTCATCTGTTAACTTTTGCAAACTTGACTTCTTCTTCACAGCCATTCAGCCAAATTCAAACATATATTGCACAAACCATCCCTGGAGTATACCCTTTCTATTTTGTTCAAATGAAGCAGCTGCCTTCTTCGGGCCCTGGTCAATGATGCCAAAGCCTAAAAATCTTTAAAAATCTTCTTCTCATGAACCACTAGAGAGATTGCCTTGATATATGGTATGGAACACTCTTAGGTGTTGAAGATTAAAGTTTGTTCAAGGGAAGTTGGTAGATCTATATTTGGGCTCTCTGTGGGCACATACCCATTTTGTGCTCTGCCCAAAATTTATATTTCAAGAACCGATGGGCCAATTTGAACCAAATTTAGCATGTAGTATAAGTGGGTCCAAAGTACTTGATTGATGTCCAAAATTTTTTTGTTTTGTAGCCCCCATGGGTACCCCAGGGGCTAAAAAAGGAAAAAATTCAAATGCCCATATTTCCCAAACTAAACAGAACAGTGTACTGTTATTTGGTTTGAAGCATCCTTTTGACCAGTAGAATGAATTTTTAAAAAAATGGCCATCGGTTGTGTCAGGGTGTTCCGTGTGGGGGGGGGGGGGGGGGGGGGGGGGGTTGAAAAAATGCTGAGTCAGCATAACTGCAAAAATTGAAAAAAAAGTTTTCTTCAGAACCGCTGATCAGAATCTTTTTGATATTTGGTATACAGCATCCATAGGACGGTCAAATACAAGTGTGTTCAAATCGAGCCCCTCGGTTCATATTTGGGCTCAACACAGGAGCCCAAATAATTAACTTAGGGCACTATGGGGAATAAGCTTTAAAAATCTTCTTCAGATCAAACAGTCCGATTCTTTTGATACTCTCTACAAGGGTCAGATTGAAGTTTGTCCAAATTGAGTCCCTGGGTTAATATTTGGACTTCCTATGGGAGCCCAAATATTAACTTTGTGCAATATGGGGAATAATCTTTAAACATCTTCTTCAGATCCACCAGTCAGATTCTTTTGATATTTGGTATGCAGCATCTCTAGGGGGGTTAGATTCAAGTTTGTTCAAATGGGATCCCGGAATGAATATTTGGGTTCTTTATTGGAGCTCAAATTTTAGCTTTGTGCAATATGAGAAAATTTCTTAAAAAATTTCTCTTTCAGACCCACTAGTGAGAATCCTTTCATATTTGGTATGTGACATCTCTAGAGGTGTAAGATTTGAATTTGTTCAAATCGAGTCCCTGGGTTAATATTTGGGCTTCCTATGGGAGCCTGATTATTAACTTGGTGCAATATGGGGAATATTCTTTAAAAATCTTCTTCTTCAGATCCACCAGTCAGATTCTTTTGATGTTCGGTATGCAGCATCTTTAGGTGGGTTAGATTCAAGTTTGTTCAAGTGGGATCTCTGGATGAATAAATTTGGGCTCTTTATTGGAGCCCAAATTTTAACTTTGTGCAATATGAGAAAATTTCTTTAAAAATCATCTTTTTCAGACCCACTAGTGAGAATCCTTTCATATTTAGTATGTGACATCTCTAGAGTTGTAAGGTTCAAATTTGTTCAAATCAAGTTCCTGGGTTAATATTTGGGTTCCCTAAGGGAGCCCAAATATTTACTTAGTGCAATATGGGTAATTATCATTTAAAATCATCTCCTTCAGATCCAGCAGTCAGATTCTTTTGATATTTGGTGTACAACACCTCTGGTAGGGTTAGATTGAAGGTTGTTCAAATCAGGTCCCTGTGTTAATATTTGGGCTTTTTATTGAAGCCCAAAGTTTAACTGAGTGCAATATGAGAAAATTTCTTGAAAATTCTTCTTCAGGTCCACCAGTGAGAATCCTTTCATATTTGGTATGTAACATCTCTAGGGGAGTCAAATTCAAGTTTGTTCAAATCAAGTCACTTGTTTTTATGTGTACACATAATGCTGGCATCCGAGGTGGCCATCTGTCACTCGTCCATCCTTTGTCTGTCCATCTGTCTGTCCGTCCGTCCATCCATCTGTCTATCCGGCATCCGTATCCATTTTGTTTGCTTTCGATAACTTGAAAAATATTACTTGGATTGTCAAGTTACTTTATATTTGTGTTCAGGTTACTGATGTGCCGAGCTGTATAGTTATTCGTGTAAATTTGATAATTTGATCCTGAGATATTAACCTTTTATCCTTCAAATTGAAAATTCCTCCAATCCCTTTAGCATTTGATAACTTGAAAAATATTGCTTGGATTGTCAAGTTACTTTATATTTATATTCAGATTACTGATGTGCCGAGTTGTATAGTTTTTGGTGTAAATCTGATAATTTGATCCTGAGATATTAACCCTTTATCCTTCAAATGGAATATTCCTCCAGTCCCTTTGGCATTCGATAACTTGAAAAATATTGCTTGGATTGTCAGGTTACTTTATATTTGTGTTCAGGTTACTGATGTGCCGAGCTGTATAGTTTTTCACGTAAATCTGATAATTTGATCCTGAGATATTAACCCTTTATCCTTCAAATTGAAAATTCCTCCAATCCCTTTGGCATGAGATAACTCAAAAAATACCAATCCGATTGTCATGTTACTTCATATATGTGTTCAGGTTACTGATGTGCTAAGCTGTATAGTTTTTGGTGCATATCTGATAATTTGATCCTGTGATATTAACCCTTTATCCTTCAAATTGAGAACTCCTCCAATCCATTCCTTCGGCATGCAATAACTCAAAAATTATTAATCCAATTATCAGGTTACTTTATAGATGTATTCAGGTTACTGATGTGCTGTGCTGTATAGTTTTTTATGTAAATCTAATAATTTGATCCGGAGATATTAACCCTTTATCCATCAAATTAGGCACTCCTCCAATCCATTTCTATATGTACCCATACCATGTATGGTGTACATAATGTCGGCATCCGAAGCCCAAAAACCTTTAGCACAGTCTACAGACCATATTTATGAAGGGATTTCTTTGTAACTTGATAGGATGACTCGTTTGGGAATAATTTCACTGCAACTTGGTAACTTTGGTTGACATACATTGACTGTGAGGGCCACATTAACCTACCCCTCAGTTCTTTAGTACAGTCTACACCTCAAATTATTTTTATTGAAAACATAGCATACAGGGAACAGAAATTAACATATTCTCAATCATCACGATTCTTGTCGTATTTCATAATCCTTTCATAAACATTGCATATTATCTTTTCATCAAACACAACACACAGTTAAGTTAGGCTACAGTGTTATGGACACTTTCATTTTAAAGCACCCCTTATTTTCCTTATAAAAGCTTTAAGATAAAAAAAAAAAAATTATTTTTTTGTACGAAATTCATACATTTTGAAATATGATTGGAAAATCATTGGGTAGGCTCGTTTGAAAAACTAAAAATAAAAAAAATGTTAGTCTTACTGCTTATATATACATAACAGTGAAATATTTTGTTTCAAATCTAGTCTTAGTATACTTTCAGAAATTCTTGTTTCTTCGCAAAGCCAACTCCGTTGTCATAAGCAGATCTATATTCAGCAATTAATGGCAAGCAGGTTGACAGAAATTATTTTTTAATGCTTATAATTTTAAAGTTTTATCCCTATTTTTTTGTCCAAATAGCCCTATAAATTCCTAAAATTACCCCTAATTTTTTTTGAAAGTCAGGTGGAGCCTAAGTGATCACATTTTGTCCATCATCCGTCTGCCCATCGTCCATCCAGCCTGAACTTTACATTATCGACTTCTCATAAACCACAGGGCTGAATTGAACCAAATTTGATGTGCATGTTCCTTATCATATGTCAATTCAAATTTGTTCAAATAAAGTTGCCACGCCCACAGGGGGCACCACAAGGAGCATTACTCTGATAGCACCCATAAATTGTTTTCCAAAATTAAAAAAATCTTTTTCTCCAGAACCGTCAATTAGAATCTTTTGATATTTAGTATATAACATCTCTAAGGGGGGAGGGGGGGGGGGGGGGGGGGAAGGGGACAGATGCAAGTTTGTTAAATTGGGTCCCTAAGTTAGTATTTGGGCTCTCTATTGGAGACCAAAATTTAAGTTTGTGCCATTTGAGGAAATTTTCTTTAAAAATCTTCTGATTCAGATCCACCAGTCAGAATCCTTTCATGTTTGGTATACAACATCTCTTCGAGGGTCAGATTCAAGTTTGTTCATATCTGATCTCTGGGTTGATATTTTGTCTTCCAATAGGGGGGGGGGAGGGTGTGGGGGGGGGGGGGGGGGGTCACATTCAAGTTTGTTCTAATCGAGTCCCTGGGTTTATATTTGGGCTCGCTATGGGAGCCTGAATTTTAACTTGGTGCAATAGGGGGGAATTTCTTCAAAAATCTTCTTAAGATTCACCAGTCGGAATCCTTTCATATTTGGTATACAACATCTATAGGAGAGTCAGATTCAAGTTTGTTCAAAACAAGTCCCTGGGTTTATATTTGGCCCCCCTATGGGAGCCTGAATTTTAACTTCATGCAATATGAATGAATTTCTTTAAAAATCTTCTTCAGATTCACCAGTCAGAATCCTTTCATATTTGGTATACAACATCTCGAGGTGGGTCAGTTTCAGATTGTTTCAAATCGGTTACCTGGGTAAATATTTGGGATCCCTATGGGAGCCTGAATGTCAACTCAGTGCAATATGAGGAATTTTTAAAAAAATCTTTTTCCCTGTAGCCAGAATGCTTTCATATTTGGTATACAACATTTCTAGGAGGGTCAGATTCAAGTTTGTTCAAACCTAGTCGCTGGGTTGATATTTGGGCTCCATATGGTAGTCCAAATTTTAACTTCATGCAATATAAGGAAATTTCTTAAAAAATCTTCTTCTTCAGATCCACCAGTCAGAATCCTTTCATATTTGATGTACAACATCTCTTCGAGGGTCAGATTCAAGTTTGTCCAAATCTGATCTCTGGGTTGATATTTGGTCTTCCAAATTTTAACTTAGTGCAATATGAGGAAATTTCTTTAAAAATCTTTTTCACCAGAACCATCAATTAGAATCATCTGATATTTGGTATACAACATCTCTGGAGGGGTCAGATTCAAGATTGCTGAAATCAGATCCCTGGGTTGATATTTGGGCTCCCTATGGGAGCCCAAATTTTAACTTAGTGCTATATGAGGAAACTTTTTTTAAAATCTTCTTCTTCAGATCCACGGGTCAGAATCCTTTCATGGTTGGTATACAACATCTCTAGGAGGGTCAGATTCTAATTTGTTCAAATCGAGCCCCTGGGTTTTTAACTTGGACTACCTATGGGAGCCTGAATTTTAACTTAGTGCAATATAAGGGAATTTCTTTTAAAATCTTCTTCTTCAGATCTACCAGTCAGAATTCTTTCATATTTGGTATATAACATCTCAAGGGGGATCAGATACAAGTTTGTGCAATTTGAGTCCCTGGCTTAATATTTGGGCTCTCTATGGGTGGGGTGGGGGTGGCAGGGGAGAGTATGTTAGGCTCAGGTTTGTTCAAATCCATTCCTTAGAGTTTTTCCATAAAATGTCATGAATTTATTCCTTTGTAGTGTTGATGAACCATGTCTAACTGAATGTGACCCCCAAATACTTCTTTGAACCACTTTGGCAGGTGAGCGATTAAGGCCCCATGGGGCCTCTTGTTTCAAATTTTCATCAATGATCAGACATTATGTAAAATTTCTGCACATAAATTTTTTTTTTTAAATTCCAAGATGGTTGACTGGTGGCCATTTTTGTTGGAAATTGTGTGTAATAAGTTTTCTGCCTGGAACTTCTAAGTAACCTCTCAGATTTCAATAATTTTGGATATGGAGGTGCAGTAGCATAAGATAAATAACATATCATACAGGACTTTTTCTCTTGCATGAGGTATGCAAATTACCCGGTAGACCAATTTTGGCTCCCTATTTGAGTCCAAAGTTTTGCAAAGTGAGGACATTTCTTTAAAAACCTTATTATTCAGATCCACCAGTCAGAATTCTTTCATATTTAGTATATAACATCTCAAGGGGGATCAGATTCAAGTTTGTTCAAGTTGAGTCCCTGGCTTAATATTTGGTCTCTCTATGGGTGGGGGGGGGGAGTGGCAGGGGGAGCATGTTAGGCTCAGGTTTGTTCAAATCCATTCCTTAGTGTTTTTCCATAAAATTTGCCTTTCATGACTACATTTCTTTGTGGTGTTGATGAACCATGTCTAACTGAATGTGACCTCAAATACTTCTTTGAACCACTTTGGCAGGTGAACGATTAAGGCCCCTTGGGGTCTCTTGTTTGTGAAATATGACCCTAAAATGCTTGAAAGCCTGTTGATATTACCTTGACAAAACATCTTGAAAAACTGAAAACTTCCTCAGAAATTACAGTCTGTCAATGGCTGCTATCCATGAAGGAGAACAAGATGGATCATTCTTTTTATCTGACTGTTGATTTTGACCAGGATGCAGTCTTGAAGTTAGTTTCAGAGTGGGGTCAAAATGAAACTGGGTGAAGTCAAGACTTGTTTAGAACTCTTTTTGTAAATTTAAACAGCAAATATCCTTTAGTTTGTAATCCAAGATTATTGTGTATAAAAGATTGTAATTTTCTAGTTCATTTGCCTCATGTTTATATATTTATTTATTTATTGGGGTTTAAAGACACTTTTGACAGCCTGCGTCTCCTCATGTCAGACAGTTTTATGGGTGGAGAAAGCCAGAGTGTCCAGAGCGAATTACCGAGCTACGGCAAACAACTGACAAGACTCCCTAATGTACTAACCAAGCAGGGTTAGCATTGGTTGAAGACAAGTGCACCATCGACGTACAGTACATCTTAGTACACAGTGCCACTGTGACCCCACAAAGGCAATCAGGATTAAGTGCCTTGCACAAGGACACAATGTAGTGACCCTTGGCATTGATCGAAATGCAGACCTTTTGGTTTGAAGTCTAGTCCCATAACCACTGTGTCACCCCGCTCCCAGCCTCACGTATAACAATAGTTTCTCACCTTTTTCCACAGACATTCTCTATAAGTGCATGAACCAGGTAAGTTTAACATATTTTGAGAGTATATGCAGATGTGTCAAAGTAAGTCATTCCTGTAATATATGAATGAATCTTTTATTTGCAGCATACTAGTACATGATAAGTTCATAAATTAAAGAACTGTACAAGGTAACGGTTTACTGCATGGAGATGACAAAGCTTTAAAGGCTGTCTTCCTGCCATTCCCATGTTAAAAACACTTCTTGTTCTGACATCAGAGTTGGAAGTGAAAATTGTCGAGCCTAACCTTCTTTATTTCCCGGTCATGTATTTAGCAAGGGCTAGTGACTAGTATTGTATGGGTGTGGTGGAAGAGCTAGGTGGGAGAGATGGGAAAGATCCAGAAGGGTTCGTGATACAGTCAGGGCATTGTGGATTGGTACAAGAAATGTCAGTCAAATATGAATTTAGTGCATTCTCTATTAATTTAACATATTCTTGAATTCGATTCTATTGTACTGTTGGATTTATGGAGGAATTCCAATTCAGAGCCTTGGAAAAGAATGGAAAGATAAGTCGGATGAAAACTTAGTTCTAGGCTTGCATGTATTTTGCCAGACTTCCTTGTGTTCATGCCCGACATATTGTGGTATATTTCAAAGGTTTCATCAAAGGATATAGGTAATTTGTTGTTGCACCAGTCATGCATGAACACCAGAGTCTGCAGACTGTAACGATCATTGTATTTTAAAATATGTTATCTGCTAGTGTTACTAAATTTAGTTGCATTTGGCCATTGAATTTGGCAGTTTCGGCCCACTTCTACTTCAGCCATAGTTAACTAGTAGAGTGCTGGAAGCCCATATTTGGGCCTTGTTATGAAGTGCTTGTACCACAATTTAAAAGATTCATATTTTGTGGACATGCTTCATATTATCTTTGAAATGAATTATGTAGTCTGTATAATTTTGCCTCATTGCAATGTAAAAAACATCGCCCATAAATTGTAACCTGTAGGCACTCTCCCATAAATTGTAACCTGGAAAAATGACAACAAATTTTGATGACAAAAAATAATTTGGCACTCTACCAGTTAAGTGGAATGAAGAGGCCAACCATGACCATATTGTGAAAACAAAAAGAATAGCGGTTGTTCGTAAACTTTCTGATGTACGATTATAACACATGGCATAACATACAGGGTCATTGTCAGCTGTTTCAGTGGAATGATATATTTATCCCACACACACACTTTTTAGTCCCCCAACGGTTTCACCGTGAAGGGAACTTAAGGACTTCACTCCATCCATCAGTCTGTCTGTCCTGTTACCACCTGTATCTCCGAAATGGTTGAATGTTGGCATTTCAAATTTTCAACATTAATCGGACATTATGGAAAGATGATGCACACCATTTTTTTTCACCAAAAAATTCAAGATGGCCGACTGGTGGCCATTTTTGTTGGAAATTGCATGTAATTAGTTTTCTGCCTAGAACTTCCAAACAACCTTTCCGATTTCAATAATTTTTGGTGTGGAGGTTTAGCAGGATAAGATAAATAACATATCATATACAGGTTTTTTCTTGTGCATAAATAATGCAAATTAGACAAACTTAAGCTTTTTTTCAACCAATTTTGTATATGTTATGTTGGTGTGTCCTGTTACCACCTGTATCTCAGAGATGCTTTGATGCTTTTTTAGCTCACCTGAGCGAAGCTCAAGAGGAGCTTTACTAATCACTTTCTGGTCATCGTCCGTCTGGTGTAAACTTTACATTATCAACTTCTCCTCACAAACTACTCTACCAAATTGAACCAAATCTGGTGTGCATGTTCCCTATCATATGTCAATTCAAAATAAAGTTGTCATGCCCACGGGGGGGGGGGGGGGGGGGGGGGCATCACAAGGGACATAACTCTGATAGCACCCTTAAAATACAAAGAAAAATCTTCCTCTTCAGATCCAGTGGTCAGAATATTTTTATATTTGGTATACAGCATCTCTAGGGAGGTCAGATTCAAGTTTGTTCAAATCGAGTCCCTGGGTTAATATTTGGGCTCCCTATTGTAGCCTACATTTTAACTTTGTGCAATACTTGGATTATTTTTAAAAAATCTTCTTCAGATTCACCAGTTAGAATCCTCTCATATTTGGTATACATCACCTCTAGGGCGCCAGATTCAAGTTTGTTCAAATCGAGTTCCTAGGTTAATTTTTGGGCTCCCTATGGAAGCCCAAATTTTAACTTCGTGCAATATGAGGGAATTTCTTTAAAAATCTTCTTCTTCAGATCCATCAGTCAGAATCCTCTCATATTTGGTATTCATCACCTCTAGGGGGGGGGGGGGGGGGGACCATATTCAAGTTTGTTCAAATCAAGTTCTTCGGTTAATATTTGGGCTCACTATGGGAGCCTAAATTTTAACTTAGTGCAATATGAGGAAATTTCTTTAAAAATCTTCTTCTTCAGATTCACCAGTTAGAATCCTCTCATATATGGTATACATCATCTCTAGGGGGGCCAGATTCAAGTTTGTTCAAATCGAGTTCCTCGGTTAATATTTGGGCTCCCTGTGGAAGCCCAAATTTTAACTTAGTGCAATATGAGGGAATTTCTTTAAAAATCTTCTTCTTCAGATCCATCAGTCAGAATTTTCTCATGTTTGGTTTACGTCATCTCTAGGGGACCATATTCAAGTTTGTTCAAATCGAGTTCCTCGGTTAATATTTGGGCTCCCTATGGGAGCCCAAATTTTAACACAGAAGTGCAATATGAGGAAATTTCTTTTTAAAATCTTCTTCTTCAGATCCACCAGTCAGAATCCTTTAACATTTGGTATACATCATCTTTAGGTGTGTCAGATTCAAGTTTGTTCATATGCGTTTCGTTCAATTTTGAGACGTAAAAAAAAATTTTAGCCTGAAAATTTTGGGTCTGGTACCGACTTGGAAATTTTGGACCAAAATTTGGAATTTGTTTTTAATGTTTTTTATGCGTTTTGTTCAATTTTGAGGCCAAAAAAGAGAAAAATTTTAGCCTGAAAATTTTGGGTCCTTTTCGTGAAATTTTAGACCAAAATTCAAAAAAATTTGGGGGGGGGGGGGGATTTTTTATGCGTTTTGTTCAATTTTGAGACAGAAAAAAAAAAATTGTTTAGCCCGAAAATATTGGGTCCAGTTCAGACTTTTTTTTTTGGGGGGGGGGGGGGGGGGGGGGGGTTCCGACTTGGACATTTTGGACCAAAATTTGGAGAAGAAAATTTCAGTTTATGTGATTTGTTCAATTTTGAGAGGAAAAAAAATTTTAGCTTGAAAATTTGGGGTCCAGCTCTTTTTCAAAATCGAGTTCCTAGATGAATTAGAGTGTTTTTATGCGAAAATGTTTTTACCCTATGTCTTCCCCTCCCTTCCCTTTGGGCGGGGGGGGGGGGGCAGTTAGATGGAACAAACTGTTTGGCTGCAAAATATATTTTGAAAGATTTAGAGTGATTTTATGCACCCCACCTTCCCAAAAAAACCCAAATACCTCTGTGACCACCAACCCCCTCCCCACCACCGGAGGTCAGTTAAGCAGAGGGAAAAAATTGCTACAAAATGCATTTTGAAGGAATTAGAATGAATTTATGTAAAAAAAGGACTCCTATAATAATTTCATGACTTCATTCCTCTGAAGTGTTGAGCCATGATTAACTGAATGTGATCCAAAATACTTCTTTGAACAACTTGTTTAAGAAATCTTCAGATCCGCCAGTCAGAATCCTTTCATATTTGGTATACATCTCTAGGTGGGTCAGATTCAAGTTTGTTCAAATCGGGTCCGTTGGTTAATATACTGAGTCAAAAAAGAAAGTATTATAGAAACAAATGTGAAAAAATAGCATAAAGGATGAAATATAATAGTTCTAATGCTACATGTTTGTGGACAAGAAGTCGTGCAAAGAGTTTAATGACATGTTGTTGTTGTCCACCCAACCGTATACAATTTTGCTACGGTTTTCAAAATAGCACGTGCTACCCGAGAATGTCAAATTGAATGGGTGACCGACGATTTTCTTTGTGTTATGTTGTGCTAGAGAGCCTGGGTTATTGAGAAAACATGCTAGTTTTTGTCTTCCGACATTTTAAAGAATGCCAAGGTTAACCGAAAATCAGAGGTTGTGTGCCATTGGTGTGCGTGAGACTGGGATGCCTCCAGATGAACTCGCTGCGGAAGTCGGAGTCACTGTGGCCATTATTTACCATCTCATTGGAGGGTATAGAATCACTGGATCTACTGCCGACTGACCGCGTTCAGGTCGACCAAGAGTTACGACCCCTGCACAAGACCGACACATCAGGGCGTCTCACTTGCGGGATTGCTTCCTTCCAGCGACAAAGACAGCAGCAATTACTCCTGGTAGAACTAACAATAGAATTAGTGTACAAACTGTCCGCAACAGACTCGCTGAACACGGCGTGCGAAGTAGGCATCCATACCACGGACCAATCCTTACCCATTGTCATTGTACCGTCAGAATGGAACGGGTACGTCAGCATGTTCGCTGGACTCAACGGCGTTGGAGCACAGTTCTTTTTAGTGATGAATCACGATTTTGTCTACGGCGCTGGTGGTAGGGCAAGAGTATATCGCCGACGAGGAGAACAGTTATCTGATGCTTGCTTGTGTCCTGTTACCAACTGTATAGAGATATTTTGGTGCTGTGCTTTCAATCTTTCTACACTCATCAGACAAGTTCTCAGTTTGGTGACACCCCAACCATGGGGAACTATTGTCTGATCGCTGGCAATCGGCGTTGCACTTGTTAATACCTTCCATCGCTCCTTCCATGATCCGAGAATCAAGGAAATGGCATTTCTGTGGATCCATTCTCCAAACTTTCTCCCACAGGACCAAGCCATAATGTGCCTGAAGCACCTTTAACATTTGTACCCTCTTGGATTATACTGTATGGTGGAGAGGTCCTTATATTTACACATTCACTTATCACGTTTATTTCCAGGTGTTGACTCCAGCAGCCCCAAAGATTATGACATAAATTATATTGCACATTGAATGCCCTCACACAAGGTTTATTTTTCCCTGTGTGACTTGAAGTCAGTGGCCATAATCCGCCCAAAATTTAATTGGAAATTTAAAGGGTGTTTTGCCCACATGCGATGTCGGAAATATTTGCCTATTGCCTGTTCTGGTTAAGCTGCTTGTGCCTTTATGAAATCCTTTTCTATCTCACCTGACTGAAAGTCGGGATGAGTTATAGTGATCGCTCACCCTCAGTCATCCGTGAGCATGGTGTTTGCACCTTCTCCTCTAAAATCGCTGAACTGATTTCAGTTAAATTTGAGGTGATTGCTTGTTCTGACATCACATTTTGCTTTTGTTCAAATCGACTTGCCCAGCCCCATAGGGCGGGGATGTTGAAAATGCTCCAAACTTTTTAAAAATCTCATGAACCAGTGGGTGCAATGACTTGATATTTGGTATGTAGCTTCCTTTTGAGCTGTAGAATCAAGTTTGTTCAAATGAAGTTCATGGAGCAATATTTGCCGTTGTAATCGGCGGGGCATCATTTTTACCCCCGACCGAAATTTCTATTTTCTGAACCGATTGTCTGATTTTAACCAAATTTGGTATGTGGTGGGAGCCCAAATTTTAAAAATCTTCTTCTTCAGACCCACCAGTCAGAATCCTTTCATATTCGGTATACAACATCTCTAGGTGGGCCAGTTTCAGGTTTGTTCAAATTGGGTCCTGGGTAAATATTAACTTAGTGCAATATGAGAAAACTTTTTAAAAAATCTTCTTTAGACCTGCCAGTCAGAATGTTTTCATATTTGGTATATAACATCTCTAGGAGGGTCAGATTGAAGTTTGTTCAGATCGGGTCTTGTATTGGAGCCTGAATTTTAGCTTAGAGCAATATGAGGGAATTTCTTTCAAAATCTTCTCCAGGACCATCAATTAGAATGTTTTGATATTTGGTATACAACATCTCTAGGAGGGACAGATTCACGTTTGTTCAAATCAGGTCCCTTTGGCTCTCTACTGGAGCCCAAAGTTTAACTTAGTACAACGTGAGGACATTTCTTTAAAAACCTTCTTCAGATCCACCAATCAGAATTCTTTAATGTTAGGTATATAACATCTCTAGGGGGATCAGATTCATGTTTGTTCAATTTGAGTCCCTGACTTAATATTGGCTTTTTATTGGGGGGGGGGGGGGGGGGTGGGGGGGGGGGGTAGCAGGTTAGGTTCAAGTTTGTTCAAATCCATTCCTTACTGTTTTTTCCATAAAATTTTGTCTTTCATGACTTCATTCCTCTGCAGTGTTGATGAACCATGACTAACTGAATGTGACCCCAAATACTTCTTTGAACCACTTGGGGCCTCTTGTTATTGTTGAAGGTCACAAATGTTTGTCCGCTGAACTCCTCCTACATTTCTTGTCAGATTTTTACGAAATGTGGTGTGAAGTATGAGTACATATGTCGATATGCGTGTGGAAAGGAATTTTTCATTTCTGCGGGGTTTTTTCATGTTATGGTCCTTTTCACCGTTAAATGCCTGTCACAAATGTTTGTCCGTTTAACTTATCCTACATTTCTTGTCAGATTTTACAAACTTTGATGTGAAGAATGAGTAATGAAGTGTAAGATATGCATGTGGAAAGGAATTTTTGATTTCACAGGGTTTTTTTCAGAGTTAGGTCCCTTTTTATCATTGAATGTACATCACAAATGTTTGTCACTGAACTTCTACATTTTTTTGTGAAGTATGTATATGCAGCATAGATGCACATATGGAAAGGCATTTATGATTTCACAGTTTTTGTCCAAAGTTAGGTCCCTTTTTATCATTGAATGTCCATCACAAATGTTTGTTCATTTGACTGCTACGTCTCATCGGATTCTTATGAAATTCAGAGTGAAGTATGAGTATGAAGTTCAGATATGCATGTGGAAATACATTTTTGATTCCCCAGTGTTTTCCAGAGTTATCTTCTTTTTTTAGGTCACATGACTGTAAGTCAGGGAGGGCTATAGTGATCACTCTGCTTCTGTCATCCATAAACATGGTGTTCGCCGCGACTCCTCCAAAACCGCTGAATCAATTTCAGTGAAATTTGAGGTGACTGTTTCTTAGGACATCGCATTTTGATTTAGATCAAATCAACTCAAAATATTCTTCTCCAGAACCACTGATCAGAATCTTTTAATATTTGATATATAGCATCCGGTAAATAATTGGGCTCTCTATAGGGGCCAAAATTTTAACTTAGTACAATACGGGGAATAATCTTTAAAAATCTTCTTCAGATCCACCAGTCAGAATCTTTTTATGTTTGGTATACAACTTCCTAACAGGGACAGATTAACTCTCTGCACTCTGATGTCAAAATGGCAAAGGTTTCAGCAGCAAATATTTCCCATAATGCAGTTTAATATTTAACCAAATATAACTTGTTTGACAGAGCTCAGTGAGCTCTGTCAAACAAGATATAATTGGTTAAATTTATAGTTAAATAAGAGCAAAACACACTGATTGGAGAAAGTTCTGTTGCACTACCAGAGTGCTAGGGGTTAAACTTTATTCAAATCAAATCCCTTGATTAATATTTGGCCTCCCTATTGAAGCCTGAATTTAACTTGGTGCAATGTGAGGAATATTCTTTAAAAATCTTCTCACAAACCCCCCTATTAGTATATTTTTCCATATGGTGTACACCATCCTTACAGGAGTTAGATTCAAATTTGTAAAATCAAGTCCTTGGGTTAATATTCAGGCTCCAACTGGGATTTAATTTTAACTTAGTCCAGTATGAGGAATAATCTTCTTCTCCAGAACCACTCGTCAGAATATTTTGATATATGGCATACAGAATCCTTACAGGGGACAGATTTTAAGTCTGTTCAAATCAAGTCCCCTGATTAATATTTGGGCTACCTGTGGGAGTACAAATATAAACTTAGTGCAATATACGGAAAAATCTTCTTCAAATCCACCAGTCAAAATATTTATTCATTTGGTAAAGAGCATCTTTAAGGATATCGGACTCAAGTTTGTTCAAATCAAGTCTCAGAGTTGATGTTTGGGCTCAATATGGGAGCCTGAAATTTAACGCAGTGCATTATAGGGAATTGTCTTTAAACATTTTCTTCTGCAGAACCACCAGTCAGACTCTTTTGATATTGGGTATACAACATACTTATGAGGGTCAAAATTTGTTCAAATCAAGTCCTTGGGTTAATATTGGGCCCCCTAAGGGGATGCAATATGTGGAATGTTCTTTTAAAATCTTCTTCAGAACCCCTCCCCCCCCCCCCCCCATCATCTCTTTATATATGACATATGATACACCCCATCCTTAGAGGAGTCAGATTCAAGTTTGTTAAAATCAAGTCCCAGGGTTAATAGTTGTGATCCCAATTGGAGCCAGAAGTTTAACTTTGTCCAACATGAAGAATAATCTTTAAAAATCTGCTTCTTTGGACCCAATACTTAGAATCCTATTATCCTAATGGGGAGAAGGGGAATCAATTTTAGTTTGTTCAAGTTATGTCACTAGGTGGATATTTCGGCTCCCTAGTTTTGTATTATCGGAAATCAGGGCATTATTTGTGAAGTAACATCTCAATACCAGAAAAAGTCAGCTTACTTGGACAACAGAGTTATAATTACATGACTTCATTTCTCTAGTGTTAACTAACCATATATGTGAATTAAATCCTTCTTGAAACATCTTTGTCAGGTGAGCACCTCAGGCCCCATGGGACCTCTAGCTTAAGGCAGGGTGATTTAAAATGAGGTTTGAGGGATTTTTGAATGATGTTATGAAAAAGAAATTCACCCATTTGACCCCACAGGGTGGATGGGTAGTGTGGGTTCCATGGTTGAATTTTTATTCTCTCCCTTTTTGAGTTCAATTCAGAGAACCTACAACTACCCCTACGGTAGTACTTGGTAATTAAATAAGGGGTTGCGTCACCACTACTGCATCTATATTTTATTAATCCACAACTAAATTTCCAAGAAGTCTTGGGAGTTTTTTAACCCTTCACCTAACACGAAAAGCAGACGACACTTGGAAACAAAATTCTTGAATAACTAATTTTTTTCATTTTTTGTCTCAAAAACATAGGTTATGACCCATCATTGGAACGAGCTCGATGAGCTCGTTCCAAAGAGGGGTCATAATCTATGTTTCTGAGACAAAAAAGGAAAAAATAATGAAAATTAATTGGCGATTTTTGTGAATAGCGCTAGCCGGGTTTGGCCATTGCGTTGGGTGAAGGGTGAACTATAATCCCAACTGACTAATATTCCAATTACATCATCAGGGCTTCTACAAAGGCATGCCTTGATGGTGTAGTTGGACTATTTTATCAGTCGGAACCTAATCAGGTTCACACAGCCCATGACCCTCCCTATCAGAAATTTTTGTTGCCAGTCGGACGTATTGTTGGCGTCCCGAAAGCCAGCATTTTATCTGAAAGCCGCTAATTTGAGAAAAAAAATACAGTTTAGCGAAACCACAATTTTCTTCACGCAAAAATACCTTTATGTTTTAAATATCCTTTGTATGAAAGCGTTCGTTATGAGAAAAGGACAATTGAGTTGTCATGTGAATGAAAAAAATCGTGTTTTATTATTATCCCTCCGCAAGGGGGGGGGGGGCTATAGCGAAGACCTACGTCCATCCGCCCATCCATCCGGCCGTCCAGACTTTGTTTATGGCACAACTTGAACAATAGTTAACGGATTTCAGTTCTTATCGGTATATCTCTCAAAAGAAACAATGTCAACGTCAAGTTCGCTGACCACCTATATCCGATGAAAATTATTAGAATAATTGCCCTCTGTTTAAAAAATATCGTGTAATGTAGTAACCAGATTTCAATTCTTTCTGTATATGTCTCTACAGCAACAATGTCTACATCAAGTTCGATGACCAGCGATATCCGATGAAAATTATGGGAACTATTTCCCTTTATTAAAAAATATCGTGTAGTGCTTCAAATAATTTCATTAAAACCATAACAAATAAATGAGCTCATTATAGTTTTGCTGAAATTTTGGGGACAAATTTAGAAAAATGTAAAGTAAAATAAAAAATTTGGATATTGTGTGAATTGGGTAAAGGGTTAATTGGAAGTAATCCAATCTTCAGTGCCTGTTCCCTGATTGTGATTGGTTTTGAATATATTTGTTTGCGGGTGTGGGGGGATTGGAATCGCTTTACGATGCATTTCTTGTATAATTTAAAAGAATTAGTTTCGTTAAACGAAAGTAATTCTTTAAAATAATAATAAAAGAACGTGTCTGACCTGTTTCGTTTATTATTGTTTTAATGAAGTATATTGAGGTTATTTTCAAGTTTGTACCGACGGTCATCGACCCAGGCTCACTGTCGGAAGATTTTAACCCTCACCCCCACCACGTCGGAAAATTTAAAGATTATAGCTTCGTGCCAGGCGACGTCCCCTGGTCTAACGGGGGTTTGAAAAGTGCGTCTGTAACGTGTGGGATGAGATAATAGTAATTCGTTGTTATATCATCAGTGAGCCGAGTATTTAAGCTGGATCGTCGCATTACAATGACATGAATGGAAGATAACAAGATAAGTCATGATTAATTCTTGACAAGATAAGTGTGATACTTAGCCAGCTTTAACTTTCTCACGAGTGGACAGAACAGCACTAAACAATTTTATTAACCATTAACCACAACCACTATCAAAGTAGACAAATCTTCAGTTATGATGGATTCATTTTCAGCAGTATAATGCAAAAACACAAAAAACAGACTTGTCACACATCCTATCTTTTTAACCCTTTACCCAACGAATCGGCCGCACGCGCCCCCGTAATATACAAATTTAGCAGTTGAAAAAAATATTATTTTTCAAAAACTTTCAACAAAACCATATCGTGTGACCCCTCTTTGGAACGAGCTCATCGAGCTCGTTCCAATGAGGGTCACATGATATGGTTTTGTTGAAAGTTTTTGAAAGCTTCGAAAAAATAACTAGAATAATATTTTTTTATATCGTGTGCGTTGAGTAAAGGGTTGAACAAAAAACACAAAATTTTCTTCCGCTGATTTTTTCTAAAAAATGGGGTTAAATATTTTTGCTCTATACCTGTGTACACGAAAATTGTCGTGAGTATACCAGAGAGTAGCCTACTTTGTAAAAGAAAGCCCTGGTGCACACTATGCATGTATTGTCCCCAAAGACCCTGGTGTACCAGGGTAATATTTTAGCAAGTATACGATCAGACAATAGTTCCCCATGGTAAGCGGTGTCACCAATTTTTTTAATATTGCTTTGAATTTTTTTTACCAAGATCTAAACAAAATTACATGCATCAATTCTGTATAATGTCTGATCGCTGGTAAAAATTAGAAACAACATCTTCGAAAGTGTCTCGGAGATAAAGTGGTAACAGAACGTGCAAACATAATATGCACAAATATGACTGGAAAAAATTGTATGATATCTTATCTTATACTGCTACACCCCCATTCCAAACATTATTGAAATCGGAATATGCCGTTTAGAAATTCTAGGCAGAAAACTAATTACACACAACTTCCAACAAAAATGGTTGCCAGTCGGCCATCTTGAATTTTTTCGAAAAAAATTGACGTGCATCAATTTTACATAATGCCTGATCATGCTGAAAATTTGAAACAAAAGCGTCAAAGTGTCTCTGAGATACAGGTGGTAACAGGGCACACCAACAATACTTACAAATATGACTGAGAAAAGCTTATGTTCGTCTAATTTGCATAATTTATGCGCGAGGAAACACAATCCGTATGATAGGTTATTTATTTTATGCTGCTACACTTCCACACCAAAAAATACTGAAATCGGAAATGTTGTTTAGAAGTACCAGACAGAAAACTAATTACACTAATTACACGCAATTTCTAACAAAAATGGCCGCCAGTTGGCCGCCTTGAATTTTTGTTTTTTAATTGGCATGCATTAATCTTACAGAATGTCTGATGATTTCTGAAAATTTGAAACAAATGTGTCAAAGCGTCTCTGAGATACAGGTTGTAACGGGACTCACCAACATAATATATACAAATATAACTGAAAAAGCTCAAATTTGTCTAGTTTTCATAATTTATGCACGAGAAAGAAAAAAACGTATGATATGTTATTTTTCTTATACACCCCATGCCAAAAATCGGGAATGCCGTTTAGAAGTTCAAGGCAGAAAACTAATTACCCGCAATTTCCAACAAAAATGGCCGCCAGTTGGCCATTTTGAATTTCTTTCCGAAAAAAATGACGAGCTTCAATTTTACATAATGTCTCATGAATGCTGAAAATTTGAAACAAAAGCGTCAAACCGTCTCAGATACAGATGGTAACAGGTCAGATGGACAGACAGACGGACGGAGTGCAATCCATAAGTTCTCTCACGTTAACCCTTGAAGGACCAATAGGTACGAAATAACTGACAACAGAGACTTGATGTGTGTCGACAAGTGATTTGTAGAAAGCTTCTGGTACGAATTAAAATAGAACTCTCGCATACAATTAACTCTGTTCCTCTGATTTCATAGGCCTATATTTTGTTTCTGAATGAATTGAAATATTTTTTATTCCTTTGGGGCTTTTGTTTATTTTTTTATTTTCTTTATTTTGTCTTTTGAAGTGCAAAATATTTTGAAAATAATGGTGTCTGTTTTGGGGGAAAATGTTATCTGGACTCCAATATTGACCGTTTTGCTTGATTTCATTAATGTTCAACAACATTATAAAGACTGTGTTTTTTAAGTGTTTTAACTTCGAAGAATGTTCTTCCAGGCTGAACCCACACCCACGCCAATTAAGGTGTTTTATCGGAAATGGAATTTGTTCACTTTGAAATTCCCACCTCTGATATTCCATAAATTCAAATTAAATACACACAGATTATACATCAAAATGAAGACTGTGATGTATAGAACACGAAAAATATATGCAATCAACTCGAAGTAGTGGCTGACAGCAGGCGCCAAAGGTTCCTAGAAGACTGCTGCCGTATAAGTACCAGAACTGATAATAAAGTAATATCTCCGGAGAACAACTCGTGGCCAAATGTGCTTCAGATATCTAAGAACAAAGGTAAGCATTCAAAACACTTTAGGATGCAGCGACAGGTCTGCATTTGGGAAAAAGACAACACTGTCTGTATTTTCATTGAAGATGGGTCATTGCCGACGGACATGCGCATATTGGGTAATTCTAAGAAGAAATTTCAACAGGTGTCGTGATACCTTGCAAGTAATTTGGCAGCTGTGCAGTCTCCATATAATAATAGTGTGTACATGGGCGTACGGGGCTTTTGTGATATAGGGGGGGCAAACCTATACAAATATACAAGGGGGCAAACCTATACAAATATACATGACCCCCCCCCCTCTCTATCTCTCTCTCTGTCTCTCTCTGTCTCTGTCTCTCTGTCTCTGTCTGTCTCTGTCTCTGTCTCTGTCTCTCTCTCTGTCTCTCTCTGTCTCTGTCTCTCTCTCTCTCTCTCTCTCTCTCTCTGTCTCTGTCTCTCTCTGTCTGTCTCTCTCTCTCTGTCTCTCTGTCTCTCTCTGTCTCTCTCTGTCTCTCTCTGTCTCTCTGTCGTTCCTTGCCCGGATTTTTAAAGCTGGTTTGCCCGAATCCAGGGGGCAACTGCCCCCTGCCCCACCCCCCCCCCCCCCGGCTCGTACGCCCATTAGTGTGTAGTATGAAGGCGATCTTTCTCATTATTTGATTTTAGACTCCAATGTATGTCGATGCTTTGTTCGGGCACCGATGACCTCGGCCACAATGTCTTTAAACAAACAGACAACAAGAACAAAATCGAGCTCTGTCTCTGCGTTTTGAATAATTTTGATTTCCCAGTAGTAGCTTTGTTTTTGTATATCTGAAGAACGCTTGGTCACGAGTTATTCTCCTGACATATTATTTTATTATCGGTTCTGGTACGAATACGGCAGCAGACTTCCAGGAATCATTGGTGCCTGCTGTCAATTTCGTGAGTTGATAACGTATATTTTACGTTTTCTATACATCACAACCTTCAATTTGATGTATAATATGTGTACATTTAACTTTAATTTATGAAATATCACCAGAGGTGGGAATTTCAAAGTAAACAGATTTCTCTTACTTATGTAGCACTCTAATGATGGTGCATTGGTTCCATAGTCCTGTAATTCCGGTATTGATTCTGTTTATTGATATTTTATTGGTGGGTGTTTTGTTGCGGATTTTCTGTAAATAAACACAGAACAAACCAGCTCTCGCATAAACTAACCTGAACTCCCGATTCTGAAATAATTGACTCTCATCACTTCATTGTGGTATGTCAATGGTTTAGTCGACAGCTTTTATGGCGTTAAGTGGTTCTGAACCCACACTTGTCAACAAACAAACAATAAGAGAATGAAAATTCCATTTTCACACTGAATTTCGAAAACTATTAGCCAAGGTTAAAGTGACTCGGTTAAATAAACGGGGGACATAATGCGATTGAATAACAATCAAATGGACTTAACTTGGATCAAACAATGGAGATGTCTCGATGTCAATACATAGTCCACCAACCCTCTGGGAACTATGTTTCGAAATCGGTGCCAACGGAAGTGGCAGAGTACATGGCCCCTCGCTTTCGCAGATCATACCCCCGCCCCATTTCTAACCCATCGAGTGTTTTAATCAACATTTATTTATTATAATTATTTAACCGTTTCCTAATGCAATGGCAGAGGGCACGTGTCAAAACATTGTGGAATAACTGAGAACATTATATTTTTTGCCTCAAAAACATATCTTACGAATCCTAACTGGATCGAGCCCAATCAGCTCGTTTCAATGAGGGGTCATAAGCTGTGTTTTGTAGTCAAAACCTGAAGAAGAAAAATTAGTGCCCGTCCAACCCACACACCAGCACACTATCCGTTTAGGTCGTTAGCCACTGTTCAGAAATGTACATTCCGTATGGCTCTTGTGGCATGGTTTGAGACCATTTGGTGATACACATGACACGATGCGAGTGTTGGGCAAATCGTATCAATTAACTCTTTTCTCAGTTTACATTCGCAAAATAACTATACTGGTCGTACTATAAAATGTGCTGCGGGAAGTGTAAATGGTACTGCGGGTAAAAGTAAAACGCGGACCAGCTAAAACCTGGCATGTCTAAAGTTAGCAATTCCAGGAACACGATTCGTCATAACGTCATTAAATAGGATGGCTGTTCAGTAAATGTGTGGGGTAGACCAATGAATATTTTCAACGTGCAGCCTCGAGGTTGCACGTTGAAAATATTCATTGGTCTACCCCAAATAATGAATATGGACTCTTCCAATTGCTGCCATTCAACTGGCATGGAAGATACCACCAGAGTTCAAAGGTTTAAAATTTAATATGATGACTGTATCTTTGTCATGGGGTGTTGTGGGAGTTTCTCTTGTGATCTAGCATGGAATGGATTTCCTGTACTTATTGAAGCCCCTTTAGCTCTGGGAACACATGTTGGCTGCCCAAAGCCTTTATGCTGTAAAACTCATTAGCATGAGGACGATTACGCGTGTGACATAAGTCCTAGAAGCAAATATAGTCCAGTGAGAAAGTACATAGTTCAAACAAAGTAAGAAGGAATAAATACCTGAAGGGCAATTGACATGATAAAAAATGAACCTGGTACATTTTTTAATCGGGGGATAAATTTTAATCCAGGAGTAAATTGCAAAAATAATCTGCATTTACATGCGCTTATACAAATACATTTTTTTTCGATTTGATGCCATTTTCACTATCAGGAGAAATTCACATGGTAGCAAAATTCCAGTTTAGTCCTGGATTTTTCGTAAATACACCCCCTCACTAACTGGAGTATTTCTAAAACTTTTAATCTAACATTTTACCTGAAATCCTGGATTAAAATCGTTTACATGGCTGCTAAATTAACCTAAGGTTATTTTTTTAATCTTGGATGTGCTAAAATCTAGGATTATATCTCGTCATGTAAATGGGATATTAGACTCCAATCCAGATGAAAATGTCCTCACTGGAAAATTATTGGGTGGGGGGCACACCCCTATACCTATCCCTCCATAGTTACTTTCCTGATTATAAGCAACGCATAGCATTACTCTTTTTGCTCGTTTGTGGTAAAATGAGCATTTTGAAAAAAGCTTGTATTTTGCAACTGAAATTCAGGGGTTTTTTTTCATTTTTTAAATGCGAAGGAAAGTTGCAGATTCTGTTTGTTGCAATTTATGTTTTTCTTATTCTGAGTAAGAAACCTTTTTTCGCATTAACAAGAATTTGATATACTCTTTGGTATCTTTTTCCCAAGTTTTAACCCTTTAAACACTGGTGGTATCTTCCATATCATTTCAATAGCAGCAATTGGAAGAGTCCACATTCATTATTTGGGGAAAGACCAATTAATATTTTCAACGTGCAGCTCTGGAGCTGCACATTGAAAATATTGATTGGTCTGCATCACACATTCACTTAGCAGCCACCCTCCTTAATGAAATTATGGCGTATCATGTGCCTGAGCCGGAAAAACCGCCGCCGGGTTCAGAGGGTTAAAATGTTATTTTTATAGTGTGTCTGTATATTCATTAATAATTTAAATTTCCTGCGATAAATATTCAAAGCAGTGCCCCCATATTTTTGGAAGTTTTTTTTTTCTTCTTTTCTTTTTTATTATTATTTTCTTTTTTCTTTTATTTTTTTACTCATTTTTAAATGGTGGAGCGAAACAATGAAATTTCCGACATCAATTAGAAACGAGAAGCATTGCCGCATGCCACACATAAGCACATGGAGACGCATTGCTCGGTTAATTCTGTCAGAGAAATTCTAACGAAACGCCCCTACTCAATTGGAAGAGGGTGTTGCCCACTAAAGTTAGAAAGTGTTTGGAAGATGTGTGCCAAATCGCACGATCTAATTTTCTTTGATCAATGGCATTTATTTTGGATGGGAACTGACCATTGTGTTAGTGACGAAAACAGTTTGAATTTTAAGTCTGATATCAACATCTTTATTCTAATTACCGCACTTCGGAGATTTTTTTAAAACTACTACTACATTGCAAATATTCCTCTTTCCGTCTAACATTTTCTGTCTTTTGTGAGGTATATGTCATTTAAATCGGGTTTAACCAATTTTTTACGACCAACGGTGACCCAGATGTATACTTCGGAGCTCTCGTAATGTCAGTATGTAGGTCATTATAACGAGATAATATTTATATAAGGAGCGCCACATAGTTTGGAGGGGGCGCGGTTATTCGCCTTCGTACGTATATAATGTTTGCAGAAATCAATGATAAACTTTGGATAAATATCCATTTTGACTGAATAATTCTGACAACCACTTCAATATCATTGCAAGATTTTGTTTGAAACAGTAGGCCTATGTGTTACACTCCCGTGTGGTATTGGTTGTTCCAGGTAAATGGTGTGCGCAGGTGTGTGATTGTGGGGTGGGGGCGTCTGTCTTCCAGACTTTGTGAGAACAAAGACAAAAGTGTTTACGTCCTTGCGTCCCATCGAGGATTTCTTCATTTTCTCCAATTTGTCAACAGTGGAAATAATGGGTTACGGTTACGGTTTGGTTTCCGATTTTGTTGTAACTTGCGTGTCATTGTTTCACATCGATAACAAAACTCACCACGACACCTTAACAAGCTTTGTTTTTGAAGCAAAAATGAAAATATAACAAAATATATGAATGGTGATTTTTTTGGAATAGCGCTGGTTGGTTTGGGTCGTTAAGTTAGGTAAAGAGCTAAGTGGCAGGGGCGTATAGTTTTTTGTCGGTAAGTGGGGGTGGGGGGGGGGGGGGGTTAAGTTTCAAACTTTTCCACCAGACCACCAGTACAATTTTCGACAGATTTCTGATTGACAAAACTTCTACCATTCTGGGACCCAAAACGGATTAGTATTCAGAACAGCAACATATTTTTAGCCAAAATTCAAAATATCAATCTTCTTCCTTCTTGCTAATTTTTACCAAGAAAAGGCCTAAAACATTTTCCGTCGAGCCAAAAATGTTCCGACACATTTTTCGTGGGGCCGTCGCCCGTTGGCCTTTTTTATGATTTGTTTATTAGCTTAACTTGACAAAGTCAAGGTAAGCTATTGCCATCACGCGTGCGGAAGTCTGTGAGTTTGTTCACATTTCCTTTGGTACAGGCTACACCCCGTAGTTCTTGTCCGATCATCACGAAATTTCACATGCAGGTTCGAGGTCATGTCTAGGTGCGAACGTCCCCTTTTGGTTGCGATCGTTCAGCCTTGACGGTTGCGAGAGCCCGAAACACGAAAACCTTGAGCGCAGTCTATAGGTCGTCGTATTTATGAATGGATTTCATTGTAACTTGGTAGGATGATTTCATATAATGTCTAGATGAGAACGTCCCCTTTTGGTCACGATCTGTCAACCGTGACGGCTGCGAGAGCCCGAAATCCTAAAACCTTTAGTATAGTCTACAGGTCGTATTTATGGAGGGATTTCATTGTAAATTGATAGCATGACTCCGTATAATGTCTAGATGAGAACGCCCCCTTTTGATCGCGATCGGTCAACCGTGGTGTCTGCGAGAGCCAGAAAACCTTTAACACAGCCTACAATTCGTATTTATGGAGGGATTTCATTGTTACTTGGTAGGATGGCTCCTTATAATGTCTAGATGGGAATGCCCCCTTTTGGTCGCGATTGGTCAACCGTGACGGCTACGCTGGCCCGAAGCTCGAAAACCTTTAGCACAGTCTACAGGTCGTATTTATGAAGGGATTTTATTGTAACTTGGTAGGATGACTCTGTATAATGGCTAGCTGAGAACGCCCTATTTTGGCCGTGATCGATCAACCGTGACAGGCGCACAGGCACGTGATCTAGATTTGTTTAGCACAATCTACAGTTAATATTTATGAAGCAATTTCATTGTAACTTGGAAGGATAACTTGTATGATGTCTAGATGAGACTGTCGTGTTTTGGTCACGATCGGTCATCCGTTACCGCCGCCTGGTCACTTGACCTAGATTCCTTTAGCACTGCTTACTTGTTTTTATGAAGGGATTTCATTGTAACTTGGTAGGATAACTTGGTATGATATCTAGATGAGACTCTCCTATTTTGGTCATGATCGATGATCGGTCAACCGTGACCGCCTAACCGTCACGTGACCTAGATTCCTTTAGCAAAGTCTACGATTTATATCTAAATAAGTTACAATGAAGGGATTTCATTGTAACTTGGTAGGATGACTCGTTTTGGGATGATTTTACTGTAACTTGGTAACTTTTGTTGTCATACGTTAACTGCTAGGGCTACATCAACCCAGGTCTTAATTCTTTAGTACAGTCTACACTCAAATTATTTTTGTTGAAAACATAGCATACAGGGGACAGAAGGGGCGCGGATTACACGACACTTTCAACTGCCAGGGTCATGTCGTGTCGGGAAAATTTACGGATGGGGGAAGAGACGGAGAATCAGAAGAGAACCACCCAGACGCGGCGAGCAACGTCAAGCTCTCCAACGTATTGATCCTGCAGAAGCAGGGTTAGCAGCGGCTGAAGGCACGTGCACCATCGACGTACAGTACGCCTTAGTACACAACGCCCCGGTCCCCTCATGGGCAATTAGTATTAAGTGCCTTGCCCAAGGACTCAGCCTCCTGTATCTGTGTCACTGGCCAAGTGGGGGCACTGTGTACTAAGGCGTCAGGCACGATGACAGTATACTTGCATTAAAACGATGCTAACCCATCTTATGCCGAGTCAGTGTGTCCGAGGTTGTTGGTCGAATGAGGGGCAAAGACTGTGGTTTGGAAAACAAAATGAAAAGGATTGGTTTAAAAAGCTTACCGATGTGATCTGTTTCTTGACAAGACATCGGATAAGCAAACTTTGTAATATATAGGCCTACGCCTTTGACATAATATGTGAAAGCTTTAAAATGCTTAACAGAGTGGCAGTCTGTATATGCCAGTGACAATTTTAAAAGGTTCAGTGTGTTTGGGTCCAATAAAAACACTTTCAGCTTGAACCTGAAAGGGTTACGCTTCGTCACAAAAACAAATGTCGCGTACAAAGGATCAGCTAAGAATACCAAACGAACTCATTATTTGTATGTCAGATCGCACTGCAAACAATACATGTTCCCTAATGAGACATTTCATTATAAACAAATATAAGTCGCGTAACTCTCTCAAAATATAGGAAGTAAACGCTGTAGATATTGCAAAACTCTTTTTAGCGTCGGACAAGGGGACTGGGAAGAGAGGGACACGTACGTTCTGCACGGTGACCTTCTTGCGAAAATTAAGTGCTCCCACCACAAACAACATGGTCCCTCGAGAAGATGAGAAAATGAAGGGGTTTTTTTGTCAGGCTTCCTGTTCGAAATGCCAAATATATTCTGAGTTAAAAAAGAAAGTATAATAGAAACAAATGTGAAAAATAGCATAAAGAATGAAATATAATTGTTCTAATGTTGCATGTTTGTGGGCAAGTCGTGCAAAGAGTTTAATGACATGTTGTTATTGTCCACTCAACCGTATACAATTTTGCTATGGATTTCAAAATAGCACGCGCTACCCGAGAATGTCAAATTGAATGGGTGACCGACGATTTTCATTGTGTTATGTTGTGCTAGAGAGCCTGGGTTATTGAGAAAACACGCTAGTTTTTGTCTTCCGACATTTTAAAAATTGCCAAGTTTGACCGAAAATCAGAGGTTGCGTGCCATTGGTATACATGAGGCTGGGATACCTCCAGATGAGCTCGCTGCTGAGTTTGGAGTCACTGTGGCCACTATTTACCGTCTCATTGGAAGGTATAGAACCACTGGATCTACTGCCGACCGACCGCGTTCAGGTCGACCAAGAGTTACGACCCCTGCACAAGACCGACACACCAGGGCGTCTCACTTGCGGGATCGCTTCCTTCCGGCGACGAGGACAGCAATAAATACTCCTGGTAGAACTAACAATAGAACCAGTGCACAAACTGTCCGCAACAGACTCGCTGAACACGGCATCCCAAGTAGGCGTCCTTACCACAGACCAATCCTTACCCAACGTCATCGTGCCGTCAGAATGGAATGGGTGCGTCAGCGTGTTCGCTGGACTCAGCAGCGTTGGAGCACAGTTCTTTTTAGTGATGAATCACGATTTTGTCTACGGCGCGCTGATGATAGGGCAAGAGTGTATTGCCGACGAGGAGAACGGTTTTCTGATGCTTGCGTGCGGGAATGCGACCATTTCGGGGGAGTAGTGTAATGGTTTGGGCAGGAATTTCCTTGCACCATCGAACGCAGTTGATCTTCATCTATGGTAATCTGAATGGACAGCGATATAGGGGTGAAATTCTTAACACTGTTGTTGTCCCGTTCTTCAACGCTAACGTCGGATTGCAGTTATTCCGGCAAGACAATGCCCGATGTCACGTGGCGCGTATCTGTCGTGACTTTCCTGAGAAGCAGAGTGTCAAACACCTCTATCCATGTGGGAGGGGTGATATAGGGTTGTTTAGCCTCGCCATTAAAAATATTGGGGGACGAGCCAACAAGGAGGGTCGGAATTCGGGCAAGGGCCAAACTCGTCTCACAGAGCTGAGTTGGGACCGCACAATGATTTTTTTCCCTTCCCAGTGAACTCGACATATAGGTTTGTTCTTCGTTATGTGTGATTCCTAATCACTTCAGGCTGCGGAAAGGAAACAATGATTAAAGTCACAACGATTCTTTTATTGGTTACCTCTCATTCTGCTTACAGCTCATTCTGCCTACACTTTTCTAAAACCAATTAACACCTTTCTAGGGGATTATCAAAACACATACATACCCAGTGATAAAATGGATTGGACCACAAATCAAGACACTGACCACTGATTGCAAGTCAGTTAATCAAAACACTAATTACTGTAAAGGTGGGGGGACTTGGGCTTGTACAATTATATCAGATCAATGAAGGTGTGCAATGTTTACCACCTAGTCCACCAAATGAAAACCGCGATCAACAACCAGCAAATTGGCGCGGCAGTCTTACTAGACGTTGAAAAGGTGTTCGATTCCGTGTGGCACAACGGAATGCGCCTCAAGCTATCCAAAATGAAACTCCCAATGAAACTATTGAGACTACTCTCCTCCTTCCTCAACAACCGAGAAATAAAAGTCAGAGTAAACAGCGAAATGTTCGACAGTGTCCCACTGGAAGCAGGCACCCCTCAAGGATCCATCTTAAGCCCCTACTATACATCATCTACGTTAATGATCTCAAAACCTCTGAGGATCGCGTTCAAATCTCTCAGTTTGCAGACCATTAGGGCCTCTGGGACTCTTACAATACCTCCAACTTAGTTTAAAAACCCCTCCAACGTGCCCTGGACGACCTTGAGGTATGGTGCGCCAAATGGAGAATCAAGCTGAACACCAGCAAAACGCAAAGAATAACGTTCGCCCGTAAGAAAAAGAATCACAACTTCGATCTAAAACTAAAGGACAAAATCCTCCCCGAATGCACAGAGGCAAAATTCCTCGACATTACTATCGATCAAAACCTAGCTTTTAATAAACACGCCAGCGATATTGCCATCAAAGTGACAAAACACATTAACTTAATAAAAATGCTACGAGGAACATCCTGGGGAGCCAACCAGACTATCCTACTTAATTTATACAAAGTCTTTGTACGCCCTGTACTCGAGTATGGCGCCATAATCTTAACTGACATTAATCAAACTAATATGGGAAAACTCCAAAAAGTCCAAAATCACACGCTTAGGGTCGCTCTCCGTGCCCCGTGGGATACTCCTATCAAAACACTTCATGAAAGAGCGGATATTCCAATGATAAAAGTGTGCCTCTGCTCTCTAGCTGCTAAATCCCACATCAGGTTAGCCGACAGTCAGCTAATGTCCGAACTCAGGGTCACTTGCGACAGTCGTCAAAAACCAAAAAACTCGACAAAGACCAATCCTTAAAGTTCACCGATGCAGCCCAAATCTTCAGAAATCGAAAAGACTATAAAGCAAACCGCGAAGGAGAAGGTGAACTAACAGGCAGTGAAAACGGCGAAAGCTGTGACCTTCTACCAGAAAGGCTGTCTTCACCACCTCAACTAAAACACTAAAAATCGAACATGCTAAATATGAAATTCAGCAAGATCCAACACCCGCGAACCGACAATATTGGTAAAGGGAAGGTGAAATAACAGGCAGTGAAAACGGCGAAAGCTGTGACCTTGTACCAGGAAAGGCTGTCTTCACCAACTCAACTAAAACACTAAAAATCAAATGTCTTAAAATAGGAAAGTCAGCAAGATCCAGTACTCGTGGACCGACAATTTTGGTAAAGGGAAGGTGAACTAACAGGCAGTGAATACGGCGTAAGCTGTATGTTCTACCAGGAAGGGCAGTCTTCACCAGCTCAGCTCAAACCACTAATAACTGACAGCCAAGAAATAATCAAAACAGGTAAGAAAATGTGGTAAATCTCAAACTCTTTCATTATTCTCTGTATATCAAACTAATTCTGCCTTCTTCTCTTAGCAGGTACACAGAGATGCTTTCTTTTAATGGCCAGCACCCCAATAACCGCTATGGAAACTATAACCGTTATGGAAACAGTAACCGCTGTGGACTCTGAACATCCTCCGCTCCATCCCTAGAAGTGGTCACCCACTTCAAGGGAGGCAAGCATTGGTCCTGCGTCCCACCTCTGCCCCTTTTTGTAAGTGTCTGTAGAGCGCATTTTTGATACCGCCAAATAGGTTACAATGCAGGCCTGCCCCCGAACCAGGGAAGTTCAGGTCTTTCTTCTGGTGGTCCCTGAAAGGGGCCGTTGTTGTCATCTATCCAAAAAGACATCCTACTGCAAAACCTGAAAACTGATTAAGACAGCCTGAGGCAGACTATACTTGCCAATGATGGCT
This sequence comes from Pictodentalium vernedei, assembly GCA_031216915.1. Taxonomy (NCBI): domain Eukaryota; kingdom Metazoa; phylum Mollusca; class Scaphopoda; order Dentaliida; family Dentaliidae; genus Pictodentalium; species Pictodentalium vernedei. The sequence continues at coordinate 224,702,867 of CM062292.1, forward strand.
CACCATCGCTCCATGATTCATCTCTGAAGTGGCAGACTATACTTGCCCGAACAATAAAACACTACAGCACCCTTGGGGAGAGGTAGTACCTTTGTGAGAGTACCCAACCTCTCACACTGGTCCTCACCTGAGGGGTCAGACAACGAAGTCAACCCAACACCGCTGATACCCTAGCCAGGGACAACTGCCGAGCACTCGAACCTTTCCCTCCTTCAACACGCCTTGACATAAAGCTACCAGGTCCTAAAGAGTCACTGAGGGTCAAAAGGGGCTTGTCCCACAGCATCCTTGCGCGCCTTCAATTGGACCGTCGGGTACGACTTCATGATCTTCAGAAGTTAGGCAATTTACGTAATGTTCTAAGGCAGGAGTGGAACACGATACCACAGGGTGACATCCAGAGACTTATCAGGTCCATGCGCCGCCGATGTCTTGCCATCCAAGAGGCAAACGGTGGACGTACACGCTATTGACTGCATGTGTGAACTTTTCATTTCACCCCATGTCTGAATTGCGACGTCTTGACGTGACGCTGGCAACAGTAAGAACAAGAAATTATGCAAATTCATACAGCTAAACTCGAAATATGAATTTACAATAATTTGTTTGGGATTAAAGTCGAAAATACTAAATTGCTCCTCAAAGTTTATTATACTTTCTTTTTGACTCAGTATAGATTAAAATTTGAACTTGAGTTATGAAATAGCTTATAATGAGCATAACGGCAGGCTTCCCCAATATAAATATACTACTCAAAGTTTGCTAAGCACCAAGTACATCCGACTACCTGTTTTACATTTTAGTTGAAATATTGTAATGAAAAGTGTATATATTTTTTATTTAATTATATCTTTAATGATTTGAGTACAGAAATTAACATTTTATTTGTGTTTGACATTATTTTGTAGCTTTTGAATACGATAACCATGGAAAATGGATATTTTTGGTAAAAGAGGATATTTTCAATATGCCAAAAAGTTGACGGAGCGAACTGGTATGGCTTCAATATCGAGTATGAGACCCATTACTGTTAAGTACAGCTTGACAATGCCTTCTCATGCCCCCAATCGGGTTCCTGGTGGTCCTTTGTGGGATGTTGTTCTATTCTTGGACCGGCATGACACCAAGCTCCTGGACACTTCTTTGCTGCACTGGAGGGGCTGAAATTGCAAGCTGCAACTCATTCCAGACATGTTCGATTGGATTGAGGTCAGGGGATCTTGCTGGCCAGTCCATACGCTCAATCCCTTCCCTCTGTCAGTACTCCCCGACAACATGGGCAACATGAGGACGGGCATTATCGTCCATCAGAATGAATCTATCACCCACTGCACCTACATACAATCTGACGTGGACATCCAGGATCTCATCAATATACTGTCGTGCAGTCAATGTACCACGTTCAAGAACACAGAGCTCTGTACGTCCATCCCAGCTGATGTCGCCCTAGACCAAGATTGACCCTCCACCATAGCGATCATGCTCAGCAATGTTGGCTGCATGGAATCGCTCTCCTGGTCTTCTCCATATCCTAGAACGTCTTCCAAATATCCTGTTTGCTCCTACCATCTAGGGCATCCCTATTATAGAATCCTGGCTATGCGCCTGAAAAGAAGATCAGTTCAAGGAGCACTGTCGCCATGGTTAGTCTGATGTATCATTTTGGGGATGAACTCCAATCCATATAGGGTGGCTGGATAAGAAACGTGAAGAAAGAAATCAAAAACATATTCACTTATATATGCTGCAGTTTCTCCAAGAGAAATTACAGGTCTTCTTTTTTCATTTTCATGATAATGCGAAACATGACAATCATTCCATGGTTAGCTTCAAAAGAGATCGGACACGACGGGCACGCATATTTTTCCGTCATTTTTTACACCCACCCCCAGTGTTTTCGGATTATTGACAACAAAATTCGGGGTTATTAACAAATTTCTGAGAAAAAAATCTACTAATAACTGCACGCGTAAATGTAGCAAAAATGCAGTACCTCTCAAGATCGATCCGCGGGAAGTCTTGAGGTTTGTGCATCTGCTCCTCGCAACCAGTTGGAAAGTGCCGCTTTGTAAACTATTGTCTTGTATGCTGCCACGTGTGATTTTAATACGTTTTTTAATTGCTGCTGCTACACAAGGCACACTCAAAAAACACAAGGTCCGAAAGTCTCATATTCAAGGGCAAGCTTCCAGGCCACCAGTCTAATTTTGTTATGAATTCGACATTGATATGGCCTAGAACCAGTCTAGCTCTTAACTGGTAGGGTGGTGAATTATTTTTTGTCATCAAAATTTGTTTACATATCTTTGCCCTGTTACAAGATATGGGAGAGTGCCAATAGGCACTCTCCCATAAATTGTAACAAGGTAATTCTTAACAGACTAAATAATTTCACTTCAAAGGCGATATGAACAACATCCACAGAATATTAAGCCTTCAAGTTGTGGTACCGACACTTTAGAATAAAACCCAAACATGGGCTTCCAGCACTCTACCAGTTAAATAGTCCATTGCCTCTCAGGAGCAAGCTTTTATGCCATTGGCCTAATTCTGCAACGAATTCGACGTTGTTTTGGCCTGTGACCAGTCTGGACCTTACATAATCCATCACCTATGTTTAAATGGTCCATCATTCGTCTGGAAAGTTTCAGTTGGGGGAAAGGCAAACCTATGGTTCGCTTTTCTGGCTAACTGATATATTCCGGACGATTGAATCTAAAAAATACCATAAACATTCATCTTCTTGGAATCAACGCAAGAAATGTTGCTGAATCAAGACCTAGTTTGACAGTTTTTTTGATGACATTACCATAAGGAATGAAGACTGACTGTATCCGTAGTTTTATAATTACGTCGAGTAGTTCCACTAATTGTGTTTATATCTTGATGGTTTCAAGGTTAATTGAATACTTATTGATGGCATATCTAAATTGGGCTACGAAAGAATATCTGTAAATCTCTGCGAGTGAAGGAACATCACATTATATCAACTCTAGTCCGCGCCCAAACTCCATGCACGAAAAGTGGGTGATCAAACAGTCCATAACAGCGTCGAATTCCTTACAGGAATACACTGGTGACCCGAGAGCTTGATTCGGGAGTTCAATTGACCTACGAAATATCGAAATATGGAAGGTATGAAAAATCTATTATTTATGTCCTAGAGCTCAGAAAATCTGGTACATTTGCATACACATTCAACTAGTCATAATATCATGTAAACGTTTGAAGAATGTTATTCCTATCGCCGCAATGATGTCCAAATATTTCGAAGATTGTCGGTTTATTCGAGAAGTTGTTCCCACAACGGCAATTGGGATCAAGGACGCGGCTAAGGGGTCTCGGATGCTGGGTATCTACCTCTAGATTTCCAATCGTACCCCCCACCCCACCCCCCCCCCCACCCCCCACACACACACCGTACGCAAAATTCTGACTGCCACTACACAATTTTCAACAAGTGCAAGTGGGTAATTCCGTTACCCCAGCCCAACCCCCACTTTTAAGACAAAATGTTCCATCTACAGGTTTTAAGATGAAAATTATATTTGTAACTGTAAGTCGCTGGTCACAAATTCCAATTACAAATAAATATTGGGGGGGGGGAAGCTTTTTGCTACTTTTCAACCAATATTTGGAGGACTTCCACTACTTTTCAGTCTAAAAACACCATATTTTGTTTGCAAAAATCCCACTAGCCCCGTATCTGAAATTTTCAACGCTCTCCATTTTAGGGCTTTGAATTTCTAACTATTGTACATCTGACGAATGATGAGACCCCCTCCCCCCCCCCCCTCCACCTCGTAGCAACGTCCCTCGTTGGGATGGAGTGTTTTATTCAAGAAGTACACAACATAGTTGACACAGGTCATAAACGGGAAGTGAGGTAATCACGTCTGACCGAGCTGCTGTTTTTTGTTTGGGTTTTTTAGGGGGTGGGAGGGGGGGGGAGGCGAAAGCAGAGAACAAACGAGCTACTCTTTGCAACCTGTAAGTTATATTGTCAGCCAATATCATTACGTTCATGGGTGAACAAATTTCGACTGCTGCCTTTATATATTATTTTGGTCTTCGTCTGTTCGTCCGTCGGTTCCACTAGTGATGTTATTAAGCTATTAAATGAAGCAATTCATATTAACCATTATCCTTTTTCACAACGTAACTATTTTCAACCAGCGCTATTGACAAAAATCGCCATATTTTTTTCTTTTTGTCTAAACAATATTTTTATTTCGAGAAGTGAAATATCAGTTCTTGCATAACATGATAATCTTTCAAAAAATAGTACACATGGTGAGATATTGTAAGTAAAAACAGCAATTGACAGGATTCGAGAGCAAGCATACAGCTTTTATAGGTCGTCTCCTGTGTAAAAGTGATGTATGCACACAATGGCATTACATTTATTTTTTTCTTGAAGCTTAGCATCCAAAACATAGCTTATGACGGTCGCTGGAACGAGCTCTCTAGCTCGTTCCAGTGAGGGTCATATTCTATGTTTTGGAGGGAAAAAACCCTGTAAAGTTTTAGTTATTCAAAAGAAATGTTGACCAGTGTCGTCTGCTATGTTAGTTTAAATAGGTTAAATTTAATAAATTTACAATAAAATCCGAAATGCTGTTTCTGATCTGGAATTAGTTCAAGGCACGTTATCAATAATCCCGATACTTTTCTTGTCACATTGTTTTTGACCAATATTTTTATGAAAGAAATCGCATAAATAAATAAAAACTTGTATTATTGCATATTTGTCTTAATCCAGCTAATCTCAGCACCGTGTTTTGATATGAAAACATGAAGTCGACATAATTTCGTTGTGGAAATGAAATTCTAAAACTCTATGGGTGATTGATTATCAGTAAATAAACATTTGACCTGATATCCCTTTTAGAACAAATATTAAACAATAGCTGTATAGTGTGTACATCGGTACGCAACACAGCTTGAAATTCTCCCAATATTTACTCAACCGGAGTACCGCTGTTGTAAAAGCCGATAGAACGTGTTAAATGCAGAAGTATACAACTCAACCTTGTAGATACCTTCATAGAATTATGATGTTGCGGAGCCAAATGCAAAGGGGTCAAAAGTAAGTACTCTAACAATTTTCTTTGGGAGCTTGTTCCTGAAGCCTCTGGCAAGGCGTTCTTCAGGTGAAACGTGCTAAAGATAAGGACAGCGGCGGCGCCGCCAGATTTTTTTATTTAATTATGGAGGGGCGGGGGGGGGGGGGGCTGGGCAAGTGAGAGACAAGTTTTCCACCAGGGGCAGATTTGTGGATGAAGGTGTGTTTGTGTATATAATTGGAGTAAAGCCTGTCTTCTGAACACAAATGCTCTCTGATTGAGGCTTAGCCCAGGATCAAAACCATACCAATTTAAGATAATATTCACTGAGAACTGATCCAATGAAGGTGCATGTTATTGAAAAGTGCAGCAAAGTGCGAAAAGACATGCACCATTTTTAATGCTGTTTTGAGTAGCCTTTTAACACTTGGGGAATGTCTACTTAGTGAAATGGGTTAAACAGCAGTGGTTAGAGAATTATAACTTTTCTTCAATCGAAAACCAGAGATCTATAGATCACTTCTCAGATGTGATTCACGACATTTAAAACACTTTTGATCGCCACTTCATTCACTCTTCGCTATTAGAACATAACCTTTGTCTCCTCATTAGAACGAATTTTATTTGTTGAAGTGATGGTGGGGAGGGGCACCATGTAAGTGCTGCATGCCAGTCGACCAAGTCGTGTCATGTAAGAAGTTGATTTATTTATTTATTGGTGTTTAAGGTCACATACTTATGCATAATGGCTAATCATGACCGTGACAGTTTTACGGGTGGAGGAAGACGGAGTACCCGGAGAGAACCACCGAGCAACGACGAGCAGCTGCCAGCTCCCCAACATCATAACTTCGCACTGCAGCACAGATAGGGTTAGATTGGTTGAAGGCATGCGCACCATCGACATGCAGTACGCCTTAGTACACGGTGTCATCGTGCCCCCACGTGGACAATCGGGGTTAAGTGCCTTGCCCAAGGACACAACGCGGGAGTCCGAATCGATCGCTCAGACGGTCACCCATCCGAGGACTAACCGGGCTCGACGTTGCTTAACTTCGGGGATCTGACGAGAACCGGTTACCGCAACGCCACCGCGCCCCCAAGAAGTTGATTAACACTTCGATGACCTTCCATATGACAGTCTGAATATACATTGTACGATTTATCTCCGACCAAACCACTCTCATCCGTCCATAGCACCCACCCCATCCCACCTCACCCACAGACACACAGTGAATAGATACATTGGGCACGTTACGATCATTTTCCTTACAAAGAATTATCAGTAGCACTGAGTCTTGGTGTCCAAGTTGAGATAAGTCTTGTCCTGTATGCCTGATGTCGCCAATTATGCCTTCCCTCAACCATGCAGAGACATGGCGACAGGATGTGGGGGAGGTAGGGGTGTCTTATTCCAATCCTAACCAAAATTTCAATAGTTAGAAATTGTAAGTCTCCAACCACCAACAGTTGGAAATACCATGACGCAACGTACTGACTGACAGGAGTAGATTTCGTGGCATTTTATCTGTAACTGTGGTCATTTATGACAGACATTTAGTGTTTTTTAACTACATTTCATGGGATCTATATGGGGGCTGATTTAGGACATCGAGAATTTTTTTTTTATCTCATTATAACGAGATACTTTTTTTGTTATAACGAGAAAACATATCTTTATAACGACTTACCTTCTCGTTATAACGAGATAACATTTCGTTTTTACGAGAAAGTATCTCGCTATAACGAGAAAACATCTCGTTATAACGGCTTAGCATCTCGTTATAACGGCTTATGTCCTAAATCAGCCACCGCACCCTTACTGTTTCACATCAAACAGGACCACTTAAAAGGGTGAATTCGTTTTTTCACATTCAGCCCACAGCCTTGTTGGAACAAATAAATTTATTTTTCTAACATTATTAACCCTCTAACTATAACTCTAGTTGCAGAGGACAGTATATGAGATGCTAAGTCGTTATAGCGAGATGTTTTCTCGTTATAACGAGAGGTTATCTCGTTATAACGAGATGCTAAGTCGTTATAACGAGATGTTTTCTCGTTATAACAAGATGTTTCCTCGTTATAACGAGAACCGTTTCTCGTTATAACGAGATGTTTTCTCGTTATAACGAGACAGTATCTCGTTATAATGAGATAAAAAAAAAACATCCCCATGGCCTAAATCAGCCACCGTAGATCTTCTTACTGGAGTCATTATTTCGTTCCACGAGTGCAACAAGGCGTAATCTGCAATGCTTATATATTATAAGCTTCGTAGATGGTGCCTTATTGCACTCAACTGGTAGAGTGCTGAATTATTATTGGTCATCAAAATTTGTTCATGTGTCTTTGCCTTGTTACAATTCACGAGAGAGTTTCTAAAGGCACTCTCTAATAAATTGTAACAAGGCAAATCCTAATAGACAGAATTATTTAACCTCAAAGGTAATATGAAGCTCATCCACCATAAATGATGCCTTTAAGTCAGAGGGGGTGGGGTCATTTTTTCTGGACACAAGGCTGGGGTGGGTGGGTAGGTCAGCGTCTCTGAAAACACGTGTTTTCCATACCTGGAAATGTTTTCCTATCAGATCTTATCTTTCACATAGGTGATGCATATTGATCAGGGAAGCTTGTGTAGGTTTTTTGTTACAACTCCATCTCCTCTGGGTTAGCGGCGAGGGGGGGGGGGGGGGTGAATAGTAGTACAAGATAGGCTAGTAGAATGGGAATGTGGACAGACATTCACCGTTCCCCATCACACCATCAGTGGTTCACGATTTTGAAAAAAAGTTAAACAATTTAAACGTATTATCATTTATGTAATCTAACATAAATGTAATCTAACCAGATCTGACAATAAAAGGACTCTTCTCACCATGAATAGTAGACATCATACAGAGGCATAATGCCATTTCCCAATGCATCTGACTACTTTCACGGATTATGTAATTATGAATTTCAGTCATATACATGTATGAGCAAAATGTAGGATTGTTATTGATCATTCAAGCCTTGGGCTTAGTGGGTAGCCTTCAAATCAATTCCCTTCAGTTTGTGATATACTGTTAGAAAAGGCTGAACTATCAAATAGTCAGGACCTTATATCTTATTGATAGCGAGTTTATCAACAGGGAAACTGATTCCCTATTAACAAACTGTTTATACAATGGTATGAACAGTTTGTCAATAGGTAATCAGTTGAGTTAATATGAATTTCAGCCATTTACCCCTGCACCATAGTGTATAGCACATGTTGAGGAAGATACTGGATGTCTGGAGAGAAACCTGGCGTATGAGATCTGAAAACTTTGCAAACACATAAGAGACACCTGGTAGGGTTATCTTATAATATAAACAAAATTAACTTCTTTTAAAATAAACTGTAGCAATCCGCTGTAACATAGAATAAAATGAAATCATAGAATAAGTGTGTTGGGATCATCTGAGGCAGAAAGGATATGCAAGTGTATTATGTTTCAGTGAGATCAAGCTGAATATTGTAATAACCACTTGGAAAGTTGCTGTCCGTGTCACTGGCCCTGTACCATATTTTGAGCAAATAGGTTCCAAGCCTCTGAGTTGAATGAACAGCCTCCAATATCCTGTAGGATAACACTGACATTCATTGCGTAGAAGGTAATGTATAAACCACAGGGGCGTCACTCGGTACACCATAGCCCCAAAATTTCCATAATTCATCCTGACCAAATTTGGAAATATATGGTAGACCTTTTCAACTCGACGTGGTCACCATTTCTTTCGCACTTTCTCATCTGAGTTGCAAAGATGAATCAACCAAAGCTTACTAACCACTCCATCAAATGATGCACTACTCAATTCGTCCAAGGTGCAACAGTGCAGTTTTTGAGGAGTTGATTTCCGATACCAATGAATCACATCTCATCATATTGACTATTGACAGGTTCAATACAACATTGAGCTACCTGCCTCTACGAATTGTGCTTTTGATAATGCTTAATAAATTCATATTAGACTAATGAAACTAAAATTGAGTTTAGAAATGGGGAGAAACAGAAAGAAGTAGTAGAAATAGCAAATACAGTGGTGAAACCAGGTAAACACACCTGTTCCTGCTACACCGGAGTTAATACTGTTCAGGTGGAATGCCAGTATAAGAAAAATACTCTCCTGGTTACCCCTGTATACACTGACTGTCAGTGTCTGAGAAAGTTTGAATAAATTTATGAACTTGCCAAGAAATGGGGCCAAATTCCGACCAATCTTGATTAGCTGGTTGTGTGTAGATTAAATGTCGGGAATGGTTACTGGAACAATACAAACCATGTTCCAGCAAAAATACCTGTTGAAATTACCAATCAAAGCAGTTTATGTGCAATTTACTCTAATTGTTTTTCTTTTTTTGGGGGGGGGGGGGGGGGAGGGGACCAAATTTCAAAATGGTAATTTTTTTTATTTCCTTCAAAAAAAGGGGTGGGTGGGTGCCCAAGGGTCGGGAAAAAACTTTTTGCGCCGAAATTTTTTTCCTGAACCCCCCCCCCCCCTGTTTAAGTTTAAAATAAAGCCCCAAAATGGGCTTCCTGCACCCTAACAGTTAAGAGACAAATTCCAACTCTAGAACACAAAGATCATTGTTCCTATATATATATTCGAATACAAGCTGGGGTGATGCATTCGGATTTCTTCAGCTGTTTGAAATTCAAAGGTCGCTATCTGGAAAAAATTTCACTACGGTATGAGAGGTGCAACTGGTTCTAACAAAAGTTGGATGTTCAACAGCCCGGAAATTTAGACCCCCCCCCCCCTCCCCTCCCCAATACGACCCTCTAGCCACGTCTCTGAATCATGTCAAGTTTCTTCATGTGTCTGCTTCATCAAATTACTTCATGTGTGTGAGATTAATGCCTTTCAGTTGGCATTTGCTTTGATCACAACTTTATTGGTTAGTGACTTACACTAAGTTGATAGTTGATAGAAACACGCGACAATAAAAATCGACGAGGTGGTATCAACAACAATATTTGGGGTCTTTCATACCTGACGCGTTGGTAAACAAGAAACAGTAATAAACTTTTTTTCCAAATCCGTGGAACAATGGACACTGATACCCAGAGTTTAACCTCACTTTCTATTTAACAAAAGCTGAAAACAGCGTGAACGCTTTGGTCAATTCAACGGTAAATCAATAAATTGCTGGGTGCTTAAATTGACAGTAGTTCTCCACGCGCCAAGTCGGTAACATCAAAGGGATTTAGAAGAATAATGCTAGGATTAGCTACCGATGCAATGCGCGTCTCTCTTTCGGACAATTGTATTGTGAGTATTTTTGTAAAGGCTGTGAATTAAATGATCGACATTCTTTTGGTCACCTGTCGGAATCCTTTGATCATACCTGTTCTCTGCATGTCACGTGATATTTTGACAGCGTTGATTTGATACGGTTCGAGATAATGGCGAATGAATCTTCATGAAAATCCATTACTCTGTGAAGTTACTGACCTGACACGAAGTACTCACTTTCCTAAGGAACTTGAAGTTGGTGACCCACAGAATTTTTCAGGAGATAATTGAGCGTTTGTTCCTGGGTCTTTCTACAGATGTGTCATTTGCACAGTTGGAAAAAGATTACCTGTCAACAGAGAAGTTTCGATTTTCCCTGTGTTCGTGGTATGTATTCACAATTTTCTCATCAGTGTTTTGGGACAGTGACGGTGCAACGAAAATGAAAGTGATTATTTTTTGTCACCAAACACAACTTATGACCCCTCATTGAACGAGCTCTTGTAGCTCGCCCATTGAGGTATTATAAGGTGATAAGCTATGTTTTTGAGGCAAAAAATGACAATTTATAATTATTACTGGTTATTACATAATTCTTTAGGCAAGACAGTGTCGTCTGCTATTCGTATTCGGCAAAGTTTTAAGTTAACTAAATCATGCTTGTTGATTAAAAAACCTTGTTGGGAAATTATTGTAAAGCTAAAGAATAAAGGACTCGACAGTTTGTGTAAAAAATACCTAATATCCTCAACTTTCTTTCATGATGCCTGGGGCACTGGAAGCATCTGAGGGCAGGGGTATCAAAAAGGGCACTCAACGCTGGGTATTATGGTATAAATTGAGACTGTGAGTTTACTACGTATCATAAGTCATAATGTAACACTTAATAGTATTGATATTACATATTGCCCTTTAAGTAGAACAAGGTGCCATCTGCAATGCTTTAGCATTGCAGATGGCATTTTGTTCCACCCAAGGTATGACATGTATATATACATGTCATAACATCAGACCTATCATCCTGAAAGAACTTTCAAATGAAATAACCAACATTGTGCAAACTATTTTTAAACGGTCCTTAGAGAGTGGCAAACTACCATCTGATTGGACGAATGCAAATGTTGCTCCCCTATTCAAGAAGGGTGACACTAGCAATCGAGCTAACTATAGACCCATCTCTCTAACATGTATTCTATGCAAACTCTTAGAACATATTATTGCATCAAATCTTGTTTCACACTTCAACCAGCACAAAATTCTTTATAATCTCCAACATGGGTTCCGGGAAAAACGATCATGTGAAACCCAACTAATCGAACTGATTGATGACCTGGCACGTAGCCTCATACATGGAAAACAAACTGATATGATACTACTAGATTTTAGTAAGGCTTTTGATAAGGTAAACCATCTTAAACTTCTCTACAAACTGCGGGAACATGGTGTATCACCATGTATAATTAACTGGATAAAATCCTTTCTCATAGGCAGAACCCAAACTGTTGTTCTTGACGGTGAGGCCTCCTCTGTTGTGCCTGTGACGTCCGGTGTCCCACAGGGGTTGGTTCTCGGTCCTCTGCTCTTTCTGCTCTACATAAATGATCTTCCTGACTCGCTGACCTCACAGGTCAGACTATTTGCAGACGACACAGCAGTCTACCTTACTGTACAAAATCCCACTGACTGCCAAGCCTTACAAGGCGACTTGCTCTGACTCGAGGCTTGGGAATCAAAGTGGGATATGGAATTTAATCCAAGTAAATGTCAAGTGATACATATATCGAGAAGTAAAAACATCCTAAAACACAACTACATACTTCATAACCACATATTAGATTCTGTCCCAGATGCAAAGTATCTTGGAGTTGACATCTCGCATGATCTCTCCTGGAACAAACACATCAGCAGAATCAGTAACACCGCTAACAAAACTTTAGGCTTTATTAAACGAAACATTCCTTCCAAAAACAAAAATGTTCGCGAATTAGCATATAAGACACTTGTACGGCCCCAGCTCGAGTATGCCTCAGCTGTATGGTCCCCATACACACAATCAAACATACTTAAATTGGAAATGGTGCAAAGGCGAGCTGCCAGATGGGTCATGAATAATTTTTCTCCATACGAAAGTGTAAGTAAAATGCAGTCTGACCTTGGGTGGAGAAGCCTTGAAGAGAGACGTATGTGCTCCAGGCTTGTTATGTTCTATAAAATAATTCACGAACAAGTAGCCATACCACTCCCACCCTACGTTCAACAACCCTCAAGACTTACCAGACACATGCACCCTTTCCACTTCAGACAGATCCACACAGGAGCAAATTTTTACAAATTTTCATTCTTTCCACATGCCATTGTTTTATGGAATGATCTTCCATCAAACACTGTAACACTGCCTGACATAGAGTCCTTTGGTAAGGCAGTGAGAGATTTAACCTATCCCTGAAGCCAGAATCGATTGTTTTTAACCTGATTTTTATCTTTTTAAACACTGTTAATAAAATACTAGTCTATCATCTTTTTTTTGAGACCTTACTATTCTTATTTTCATCTCTTTTCGCACTAACTCCCCGACGTTGCACCTTTTCCTGCTCATAATACCCGCAAGGGGTGTGCAGCAGTATTTAAAGAAAGAAGACATGTATAAAGCTTTAGAACACACCCCACCAGTTGTACAGCTTGTTTCAAGTTGTTTGTTTGGTAATTATCAGCCAGCTTCATTATACCTGCACTCCCAATTGGCACTTGGACACATAAACTACATTAGAAATGAATACTTGAGAGTTTCTCAGACACAGTTCTCAGAAAGTAAAGTCTTTTCCACAAGTGTTCATATGGCTAAAACGGCCCCATGCTTTCCCCTTGACCCTTAGCATTAGGGCAAGTGGGCAGGTGCCCCCTGCTTCCAGCATAATTGTATTACTCTCTACCATATTTGCAACAAATGCATTGAAAAATATGTGGATTTAACCCTTTAGTGGCACTTTTATATATCCATTAAGGCTGTATGACAGTGGTGTAGCCTTTCCTCCTGTCTGTGTTCTGCTAGTATTATAAAGCACCACCTGCTGCAAGAAAAGATTTTCAACATTTGGGAGAAATCATTGGGATCAGTATAGGAAAGTAAGGGTTAGCAGGTGATCACTGTCCTATCGCTAAACCATAACTGGCATCTCCCATTTTAGTCCACTTCAAGATGTAGATTCCGTTTTCTCAGTATGTTAGGTTCACAGCATGAAAAGGATTAAAATAACTAATAAATATGGTATTGTTATTCCCCCCCCCCCCCCCAATTTTTTTTTTTTTGGGGGGGACTATTAAAATAGCCGGTGTCCGTCCGTGCATCCGTCCATGCTTTCTTCTGCCCCACTTTGGTTTCCCGATGATAACTTAAGATATAGTTGGCCAAATCAAATGAAATTTGATATGTAGGTGTATCAACATACAATACAGGTCAGGTTCGAATTGGGATGCGGTCTGGCCATTTTTGCCACAGTTATGCCCCTTTTTCGACTTCAAAAATTAATTTTTTGAGGTTTCCCAATGATAACTTCAGTGATAGTTGGCCAAATCAAATGAAATTTAGTGTGTAGGTGTACTAATGTAAAATACACATCAGGTTTGAATCGGGATGCGGTTTGACAATTTTTTTCACAGTTATGTCCCCTTTTTCGACTTCAAAAATTCATTTTTTTTGATTTCCTGATGATAACTTCAGTTTTAGTTGCCCAAATCAAATGAAAATTTGTAGGTAGGTGTATCAACATAAAGTACAGGTCAAGTTCGAATAAGGGTGTGGTCTGACAAGTTTTGCCAGAGTTATGCCCCTTTTTTGACTTAGAAAATTCTTTTTTTTTGTTTCCTGATGATAATTTTAGTTGCTGTTGACCCATTCAAATAAAACTAATTTGGTATATAGGTGTATCAACATAAGATACAGGTCAAGTTCAATTCAGGATTTGGTTCAACATTTTTGCCAGAGTTATGTCCCTTTTTTGACTTCGAAAAAATTATATGTTTAGCTTAACTTGACAAAGTCAAGATAAGCTATTGCCATCACACATGTGGAAGTCTGTGAGTCTGTTCACATTTTCCTTTAGCACAGGCTACACCCCGTAGGTCTTATCCAATCATCACAAAATTTCATATGCAGGTTTGAGGTCATGTCTAGATGAGAACGTCCCCTTTTAGTCGCGACCGGTCAACCATGGTGGCTGCCACAGGCTACAGGTCATATTTATGAAGGGATTTCATTGTAACTTGGTAGGGTGACTCAGTATAATGTCTAGATGAGGACGTCCCCTTTTGGTTGCGATTGGTCAACCGTGATGGCTGCAGGGCCCAAAGCCCCAAAACCTTTAGCACAATCTGCAGGCCGTATTTATGAAGGGATTTCATTGTAACTTGATAGGATGACTCGTTTTGGAATAATTTCACTGTAAATTGGTAACTTTCGTTGATGTACATTAACTGTGAGGGCCACATCAACCCACCCCTTCAGTATAGTCTACACCTCATATTATTTTTATTGAAAACTTGGCATACAGGGAACAGAACCAATTATCTCAATTCTTGTCTTATTTCATAATCCTTTCATAAACATTGAATATTATCCTTTTCATCAAACATAACACACAGAGAAGTTAAGCTACAGTGTCATTGACACTTTCATTTCAAATCTCAAATTGCACACTTTTTTCGGGGTGCATGTAGCCGGGTGGCCTTTTATTGGATCTGAAATGGTTATTATTTGTTGGGAACATGATATGGTATGAAAACAAACAGAAGCATTGAGGAGACTAGGTATTTTTTTTTTTAAATTGAAAAATACCCTATTCTTTGGCTTAAAGTAATTTATCTTCACCAGAAGTGTCTGGGGGGGATATATGATTGAGGGGGCAATGGTTCCTTGCCCACCCCACACCTCTTTTGTTTTGGGATGTGTCTTGTTAGCTCAGTATTATTTGGTAGTTACTTGCACCACCCCAGTCAAAATTAATGTCATATCTATATGTTAGCTGGTTCAAATGATATCCACATTTGTTTGGATTTTTTTTTTTGAGAAACTTCCGAAATATTTCAGGTTGTTATAGGTGCTTACTTGTTAATGTTCTGGCCTTTTTTTGCTGCTGTGTTAGGTAAAGGGTTAAGACATAAATGACATGCCATTCTACTCATTCATTGTATGTGGATGCATTGCACAACCAATGAGTAGAGCTTGTCATGAGAGATTGTCAAATCTGATGGGCAAAACATGCCAGATGAGGAATTTAATTTATGTTGTATTATTTTGTCGGGAGCGCAGTGGCTCAGTGGTAGGCTGTTGGACGTCTATGCTAGAGGTCCCGAGTTGGGTCCCTGTCCGGTACGACCCATGTTGTGTCCTAGGGCATTTCACTTTATCCCGGTCGCCTACATGGGGGCACGATGATGCCGTGTACTAAAGTGTACTGTACGTTGATGGTCCACATGTCATCAACTGCTGTAACCCTGCTTGAGCGGAGCTTGAACAGAGTTAGAATGGTGAGGAACTGACAGTTGCTCGTCGATGCTCGGTGGTCCTCTCCGGGTTCTCCGGCTTCCTCCACCCGTAAAACTGTCACGGTCACATTTCGCCATTGTGCAAAAATATGTGACCTTAAACACCAATAAATAATAATAATAATAATATTATTTTGTCACACAGGCCTTGAAATTTGTCTTGATTCACAAGAATCAGTTTCGAATATCTCGTGCTCCTGTTGCGAGAATTTTCAATTCTAAAATATTTTGAATTTGAGAGTACTGTTATACCCTTGTGAGTGAAACGTACATATGCCATAGTAAAAGGCAAATGTCATATTTTTTTAGTTTACCCATTGATATCCCAGTTTCCATTTTGTTGAGTTTCTCATACATGTGTGTGTAGAACACATGTTCCATCATATAAGTTTTTGGTGGTCTTGATGATGGAAATTACAGTATTGAGGCAGTGGTGTCTAAAGTCTTGGCTGCCTACACAGGCATCCAAGACTTCACTAGACACCACTGCTAAGTGAAGTTTTGTGACCTTATGAGGAGGCAAAAACAGAGGATTCTCCTGGTTTCTTAAAGCCACTTTTAGAATCTTCGACAAGAATCAAATGAACATTTTGCATGAATCAAAAGTTGATTCTCATTGTTTTCCTTGCTCAAATCGATTTGGATTCGCATTTGAATTTTAAGCCCTGGTCATAACCTGTATTTCATTCGCTTATTTCACAGCTGATGTAACCCCCCTGGTAACCTAAACGATCATCAGGGTAACTTGGTAGGGTGACTCAGTATAATGTCTAGATGAGGACGTCCCCTTTTGGTTGCGATTGGTCAACCGTGATTGGGTTATTTCCGGGCCTATTAAGGAAGTGTGAAACTCAATAAAAACATTTTTTTTCTTCTTGCTGGTGGGGGTAAACACAATGGTATTTTAAATTAGTTACCTTGTTAATGTCTATACAAATTGAAATACCAGATGAATGAAAACCCCACAAATATCACTAAAACTCAACAAGGCATGAAGACTGATCAGAGGCAACCAAAATCCATTGCATATTCCTCCTTGGCCAAAGTTTTTCTACAATTGTTCATTCCAAACTTGAATTCCATATTTCAAAAATTGTCAGAATGTAAAGCCAACATAGAGAAAGACTAGAGAAAGAGGCATACTTTGCTTTTATATATCAGTTTGCTACTCTGAGAGTCTTTTAGTGGTGTTTAACCTTTTACCTAACATAATGACATTACTCACAAAATAGCCCTTCAAAATTTATTATTTTGTCAATTTTGGCCTACAAAACATAGTTTATGACCCTTCATTGAAACAATTTCATTGATCTTGTGCTCATGAGGGATCATAAAATATGTTTTTGAAGGCAATAAATGATTTTTTTTAGCTAGTCAAGAATTTGTTTTGTAAGTGTTGTCTGTTATTCAGGTTGGATAAAAAACGATTGACTAAAATTTACTTTATCTCGATGTTGTGGTCATGATTAGTCTTTGAGCAGAAATATGTGACCTTAAACACCAATTAATAAATAAATATGTAGGCATTCATTCTATCCACCCCTGCAAATTCACTGTGGGCATTTTATCCTGAGGGCATCATGCCCAAGGTCATTATTCTGATGGTATTTTGTCGTAACGGCCGTTTGTGTAGATACTGCTGGAAAGCACTCCGAGAAATAAATGTATGTGAAAAGGATGTATGTGCCAGCAAACTTCTTGTCTCTGATCGAAAAACTGATATACATGTAAGTGATTGAGTAGAATACAGACAGAAAATTTTGATTAGATTGCAATTATCTTTGTTTTTTTCACCTTAGCAATGTGGAATCTTGCATGTCAGAAAAGAAATACAAAACCATTGTCCATTGAGTCTGAAATGCTAATCGCATTTGTTTCTTGAGATTAGCTCTTGCAATATTTTATTTTTGAAATCTTGACCCACTGTTGTATAAGTGTGATGCAACACAATCATGATCTGATCAATAAATTATTATTGCTTTTCCTTTGTGGGTAAAGTGGAGCCCACTTAATTGGATATCCCTTAATTGAATAACCCAGTTAATTGAAAAGAACTTACAAACACAAAACCATTTTCCATACTTTCAGTACAAATTTTACCTGTTAATTGCATATAAGTTAATTGAATTAAAAATCTTGTAATATGTTGAGAAAGTGCCCAAAAAATCTTCAAATTCACCTTGTCTTTAGACCTGTTTGGCCTCAGTACATCCACTACAGACATTTATTATGTTATATCTTGTTTGGCAAAGTTCCATGTGCTCTCACAAACAAGATAAGATAGAATAAATGCCCAGTTTATATCTGGATTTTCGAATACAGGAAAGTGACCAATACCTGTTAATTGAAACCTCCTATTTATTGAATCGATTTTCACTGCCAAAGTGGCTGGTCAATTAATGGGGTTCAACTGTATTATCAGTTTCTGACTGTTTTATGATTATATTTAACATTGACGGGGGCGCGGTGCCTCAGTTGGTAGAGGTGCAAGCCAAGAAGTCCTCGGTTCGAATCCCACCTACGGCAACCACATTGTGTCCTTGGGCAAGACACTTCACCCCCATTGCACACGTGGGGGTACGGTGACGCTGTGTCCTAAGGCATACTGCATGTCGATGGTGCACATGTCTTCAACCAATGCTAACCCTGCTTGTGTGGAGTTAGTATGTTGGGGAGCTGACAGTTGCTCACCGTTGCTCAGTGGTTCTCTCTGGGTACTCCGACTTCCTCCACCCATAAAACTGTCGTGGTCATGATTAGCCATTGTGCAGAAATATGTGACCTTAAACACCAATGAATAAATAAATATATTTAACATTGACATCAATGTAGTAAAAATTTTCTTTGGTTATCCTGCAATTTGTTTTGAGTGTTACTGCTATCCGTGTCTTAAAATAACAAGAAATAAAGTTTACAACTTTCAAAGAGGCTAAGCAATTGACTGGTTGCATTGCAGCAACATGTTGTCAGAACAGCTGCTTTCTTGCTCATGCAGTGCAAAGCAGCTGCCTCACCCCAGCACCACCACTGAAATTCCATGTGTAAACCCCAGAAAGTGAATTAGTGCTTGTTTACTTCTGTAAACAAGCTCTGTTTTAGTGTGTAATAGGACCTGGTGACCAATGCCTGGAGTGGAAGTCCTCTAAAATAGCCAACATGGGTATAAACGATTTGCTGGACTTTATTTTATATTCATGTTGCTGTCATGCTGAGCCACTGAGCAGACATATGTGACCTTAAACACCAAAAAATAAATAACCACCCCTGAAATGTGAACATGTTTTTTTTGACACAACAGCATTTTCAGACGTGAAAGATTATCAGTTAGTTTTATTCAAAAAAATCAATGAATTTGTATGCCTCAAAGTTTTTTTTCCTGCTAGGACTGTTCTTAACAAGAGGTATCCTATGTTATCCTAGCGTGGGTATAAAAATCGCCATTTAAATTTTAATTTATTTGTAAAATTGTTTGCCTCAAAAACAAAGCTCGTTGAGCTCATTTGAGGGGGGTCATAAGA
The DNA here is from genome assembly GCA_031216915.1 of Pictodentalium vernedei. NCBI lineage: Eukaryota > Metazoa > Mollusca > Scaphopoda > Dentaliida > Dentaliidae > Pictodentalium > Pictodentalium vernedei. The sequence continues at coordinate 224,722,257 of CM062292.1, forward strand.
CCAGATAAGCTATGTTTTTTAGGCAGAAAATGAAAATATTTAGTAACTGAAGAATGTTTTTTTGAAAGCGTTGGTCTGCTACATGTATTGAAATTAGGTAAATTTTTAAACACTAATACACATCATAGTTGAAGCTCTGAGAAAGTAGGTATTTAGTCATCTTAGTGTGTTAGAAACTTCCAAATCCCTATTCTGTAGGACAAGTATACCTGCTTGAAGGTACATAAACTGCACATTTTCTTACACTATTACATCCTACATCATGTTTTCAGTACACAGCATTCTTCAGGCAGTCTAAAAGGCTTCCTGTGTTTATTGACATATCTTTTCTTCATTTGCTGCACATTGTTAGAAGTTTATTTACTGGCCAGGATTGTTAAAAGCTTGAAGTTGTCACCTGTTATACAAACTATATTGATCACATTGTGATGGTGTTATTTGTTGCTAGATTTATTGACCAGGTAATTGTGGCCATTAGACTGGTCATAATTTATCCACTCATTGTGACTGATGGCTGATCCATTGTCATTGTACATTTACTATGACTTTTTAACAGTTTCCTCTGAAAAGTAACATCTGTCCACAAAAACACTTTTCTTGTTTCTTCTCTCCTTTTCTTTCTTTTATTAAATCCAGACTTTGCTAGTCGAAATGAATTGGAGATTATTTGTGGGAAATTTTAGCCTTGCATTATTTTACTCATTTCTTTAGTCTGGTGCAGAAATGACTAAATTCTTGTTACAATTGAATACTGGCAGATTTCCAGATCAGTTATTGGAATATGAATACTGTGTACAGTCCTTAAAAGCAGTTGCATAGCCAGGATTCAATAATAGAGGTACCCTAGCCAGTTTGGAGAGAGGGGAGGGGACATGACATTTGAAAAGCCATTGAGGAGGGGGGGGCATCACCTAATCCACCTTGTCTGCAACCCCCCCCCCCCTTCCCATTTCTCTGAGTGTAAGTGGGAAGAGGAGTAGAGCCTGGACTGTCCTAGTTAATGACAGTTCGACCCAGATCTGTGTCATTGGGCAAGACATTTCAACCCAATTGCATATGTGTTGGTGCATGAGCAGGGGTTACTGCCTGCAGTTACCCGCCTTGCTTCAGGATTGTAAATGAAAAACAAGGACCTACTGATCAACACCTGCAGTGGATATAGTCCTCTAAAGTGGGCAGCACAGGAATAAATTTGATTAGCTGAACTTGATTTTATGCTTTTGTTGTGGTCATGATACAGTCATAGAGATGCTAATTTGCTAAAAGTGATCTTAAACACCAATAAATAAATAAAAATTTTTAACTGTTCTTCTGTGATTGTTGTTTTTTTGTGTTGTGCAGTACCTGCCTGTTAAGTTTTTTAATTCGAAGTAATTTTAGTAAGGAATGCTGATGAGAATTCCTTAGAAATAACAGCAGTTTCAAGGAAATTAATTTTAAAAACATATTTGAGCATGTTTTGTATATGAAAATATGCATATACCAGATATAAATGAGGAACAACTAATTTTTTCCTTGTTTTTATACAGTGTGTGCAACATGATGACCAATTAATTCTTTCAAATCACACATACTGACTCTTACTCAATATGCATTTACCTGATTGAAATCCACAGTCAATTCAGTTGTGACAACCACAACCTGATGAAAAACCACACAATGTTTGACATGACTCCTGGAGGTTACGTCCCTGCCTTTGATACCATCAGTGAAGAGAAAATAGATGGGAATATTTGTTATTCTGACAGACTAACCCTGTCAATTGAATATAACCTGGTTAATTGAATATAACTTCCAACACAAAAAAATTGGCATGTCTATTTCATATAGGTTGTAAATTCCCCTTAATTGCATAAACAATCTTGTGATGTGTCGAGAAATTACCCTGACAATCAGCAAATAAATCCCCCTAGTTTATAAACCTATATTTTGCCTCAGTACATCTAACACAGGCATTTAATCATTTTATATCTTGTTCAAGAGATCTCTCTGAGCTCTTTCAAACAAGATATAAAATAAATGTTTTGTTTATTTCAAGAATACAGGAAAATGACTAATTGAATACTCCTGTTAATTGAATAATTTTCGCAAACAAAGTGGATATTTGATAGGGTTCCACTCTACTATTAAGTCTCTCTAATACACATACATCACAGCAAATTGGTGAACGAGTCATTGAAGCAACTTTTGCCGATTTCTTGCTACTCAGTATATTAATATACTCATGTGATCTTCTGATAGTTTCATTGTATTTGCATTTTGGGTGGGATGACCATGAAATTTTATTTTTTTATTCAAAGTAATGATATTTTAGACAGGTAAATTTGCCTGGGAGATTTTCTTAAGACTCCTTGAATACACCTTGGATATTATTCTTGCTCAGGTGTGGAAATTGGGAGCTCTGTTTTATATGAAGAAATCAAAAGCTGTTATGTTAGCATCATTCAGCCATAGTTCTCACTGTAATTCCACGTATTTCAGGTTTGTGTACTGTCCATGAACCTTTGATTTCATCTGCAGTTAACCCCCAGCACTCTGGTAGTATTTCAAATTTGTCAACATTGACTCCATATTGCCCATGCAGCATGAAAAATTTAACAAATTACACATATATGTTGTTTGATAGAGCTCAACAAGCTCTGTCAAACAAGATATAATTTTTTTTAATTTTTAGTTCCATTATGAGAAATATTTAGTGGTGAAAACTTGGGTATTTTGACATCAGATTGCAGAGGGATAAACATTATTAGTTGTAGTGTACTTGTTATTGATAAGATTTTATTTTATTGATACCTTATGCTTTCATTATTAAATTTTAATGGTGTGAATTATTATCAAAATTAAAGTTTCTTTGAAAGGTTACCCACTGAATTTTTAATAGGTGTAACTCTACCATTAATGTCTGTTAAATTCTGCCCTAGTACCATGTTTTCTCTTTTGTATATCAATTCAAAATGTTTTCTCAATTATCTGTCATGGTGGCAGGGTGTTGGTTTTATGAGTACTTGAAAATTTATTTTAATTGCATGGTGCACTTTTTGCTATAATGTCGCTACCGACACAGTTACAGTCAAATAGCCTGTTCTGTTTACAACTTTGTAGGTATTAACCATCTCAGAGTTTGAAACCCATATTTTAGCCCTTGAAACCCTTGATGTTGTATAAATGTTGAGATTTCTAATGAAAGTGTGGTGGCTCAATGGTTAGGGCACTGGACCTCAAACTGGAAGATTCATGGTTTGATCCCCACCAGTGATATCTGCATTGTGTCCTTGGTCAAGACACTTAATCCCAATTGCCCATGTGAAGGCACGGTGATGCTGTGTACTAAGGTGTACTGCACATCGATGGTGCACTTGTCTTCAAGCAATGTTAACCCTGCTTGTGTGTAGTTAGTATGTTGGAGAGTTTGACAGTTGCTCGCCACTGCTTGGTGGTTCTCTCTGGGTACTCCAGTTTCTTCCACCCTTACAACTGTCCAACACAAGGTAAGCCTGGCTGTCAAAAGTGTCATTAAACCTCAATAAATAAATTTATTAGCCTTCTAATAAAGGATTTCATTCTTCAAAAAATTTCACTCACCTGCATTATTGTTCTTAACTGTTTATTCTTTTGGAAACTTCATTAAAACTGGTCTGCATTTACTGCCCTTCCAGTGGTAAAAAACTTGAAAACAAACAAACAAAAGTATGCCACTGCATATCAAAGTCCCCAGCCTGCATAGAGAGAAGGGGATCTAAATAGCAAACAAACACCAAGTTTTCAACAAAAAGGAGCATAATTCCTACAAAAAGTGAGAAAATTTGGTGAATATCAAACTTGACCGAGAGCTCCAAATGTATGCCTATACCAAGTTTCATGAAAATTTGATTACATTTGTTCAAGTTATCCTGTTCACAAAGTCATTAGACAAACATCAAATTTCAAATAAAAAGGGTCAAAACTCCTACAAAGGCCAAGAAAATTTGTGGAATAGCAAATTTGACCAAGATCTTGTGCAAATGTATGCCTGCACCCTGCAGCAAATTTCATAAAAATCTAATCAAATTTTTTCAAGTTATCATGTTCACAATGTCATAATATTATCAGAAAAACAGCAAGTTCCAGTAAAAAGGGGTATAAATCCAAAAAACATTGACAAAATTTGATGAACATTCAGGGCCTATATTTCGACGAGAATCTGAGAATCGATCCATGCAAAGATTCGTGCAATGAAACCAGCTAGAATCCATGTACATGTAGATTCTTGCTGCACCTCTGCTTGGATTCGTGTGAAAAGAATTGAGTCAGTTGAACTTTTTACCAGAGCTTATTAACCAATACAAGGCTAACATGACCTGGAATATCCTGACACTTACTTTGTGTATAGAATTGTACAAATATGGCTGTCATTGGAACCGTCTCATTGAGCCATTTCCAATGACATCCATATTTGTAAGGTTTAATAATTGGTAAATATTGTTTATTTTTTTTTAAAATCAGTTGATGTTTTAAAAATTAAAAAGCTGGGTTGGGTAAAGGGTTAACATGTGTTATCAGTATGCAACAGGTGTTCAACCATGGTGACCTCATGCGATCCTGGGACACTCATAGCAGGTATGGATTCTCACAAGCATTTTTCGGGAAAATACACAAATTCAGATGAAATGTTACCCCTGACATTGATTGAAACCTTCTCAAAATGTACACCAGTTGCAATTTTCTAGAAAACTCAGTTGTGTTTGTTCCAAGTTATTGTGTTCACAAAGTCATTATCAGATAAACACCAAATTTCATATCTCCTACAAAAGCCAAGAAAATTTGGTGAATATCGAACTTAACCAAGATCTTCTTAAAAATGTATGCCTAGACCAAGTTTCATTAAAATCTGATTACATTTGTTCAAGTTATTGCATTCATAATTTCGTTATCACACAAACACCAAACTTCCAACAGAAAAGGGGCATAACACATACAAAGGAAATTTGTTGAATGTTGAAGCTGACAGAAATCTCACAATGTATACCCACAGCAAGTTTTGTGAAAATCTGATTACATTTGTTCAAGTTATCATGTCAACAAAATGTAGTGACGTATGCCCTCATGGACAGACTAGACCCATTCCTTTTTCCCCTATCAAATTGTGTTTGAGTGGGGGATAAAAACTTTGATTGACGCATGAATACAGGCCCACTATGGTGGTCATTCAACACCTTTTTTTTTCTATCCCAAACCCAAATATTACAGTCTTGTATCACTGTACTGTTTGTTTAGTTGCAGAAAACAACCCAACAATTACACTATTAAAATTCTATTTGGTTCCGATCTCGGTTTTCACCATATCAATTCATGGAGTTGTTTTTTTTTTTCACTTAACCCTTTATCCAACGTAATAGACAAAAACAGCTAGCACTATTCACAAAAATCATCATTCTTCATTATTTTTTGTCTCAAAAACATAGCTTATGACCCCTCATTCCAGTGAGGTGTTCATAAGCTATGTTTTTGATGAAAAAAAAGAATGAAAAAAAATTAATTATTCTATAATTTTGTTTGCAAGTGTCGTCTTTCTTTTGTGTTAGGTGAAGGGTTTTAAAGGTCAGACAATGATGCACCCTTTCTATAAGATGAAGTTGCAGAGGGTTCAATTCCCAGCAAGGGATCAGAAACCTACATTCTAAATTTCTCCACAACATGATTGTGTCCTTCCAAATACACTTATAGGCCCATGCCAGTCTTTGTCTGAGGCCAACTACAGCACGTTCCTCATACTACAGGCAGTGTATTTCACATTTTCATGCAGCTTCTCTTAGGAAAGTGAAGTAAATAATCATGAGAACTTGAACTAATATTCTAAATTCCAGCCATCAGATTTTTAATGATGTGCAATGGTCAAGTGGTTTAGGTGTTGGTCTCCTGATTACCTGGCAGGGTTGCCTGGGGTTTGATAATGGTAGGGGATCAGAAATCAACATTCTAAAATATTCCAAAACATGATGGTGTCCATGAAAATATACACTCCCCATAATGATTGTGTCTCTGGTTTGCCTTAATGAAGTTTCTTCACTTCCTCCAAGTGACTGATGGGCATTACCAATTTTTCAAGCTTTGTGATGTGCCTATGCTCCTTCATACTTGTGAACAACAAACTCTCTCTAGAAAAAGGAATTGTAAAGCTCGCTTTGGTGGGTACATGTCATTAGTGTTGTTTCTGAAATAAAATATGTAATAATTTAACTTTGGAATTATATTGTGGGTTTACAAAGAAATTTCCCCCTTATTTTCCCTCTGCATGCATTGTATAAGACTTTATCCATCTCTGTCAATAATTCATGAAATGTTCCTTGAGGAAATGTTACAAGATTTATTGCCCAAATCTAGTAATTATGAGAAGAATAAATGAGAAATTTCATGTGGTTACTAGACATGGGTGGTATTGGAATTTTGAGTATGGTATCAGTTTCAGTATTTTGGGGGGTTATGCAATGGTATTTGTTCGGTATTTGGTTTGGTATTCAGTAGCTGACTTGACAGATTTGCTGATACATGTAGTACCAAAGGGGAATGCACATCAGGAAATTACAGAAGTTGTTTCTGTATCATTCTACCACAGTGCCATAAATGCCACTGCCAATGAGCTCAACATTGGCATTGTGTTGCCAACACACATATCTACAGTATTTTTGTGACCTTAACATTTAAAGGCTGATTTCAGGCATTTGCGTTCTCAGAGCATGTGACCTAACCATGACATCATCAGGAGGTCCTGCTGGCAACAGACAATTCACCTGGGTAGTAATTTCTAGTCAAATCTTGGTTTCCTCAGTATCTGTATTGGTTTGGTTTTTTTAGCTCACCGAAGGGAGGTAAACTTATCACTTGCCGTCCGTCGTCTGGCGTCGTCCGTCTGGCAACGTGAACATTTTTCAAACGACTTCTCCTCTGAAACTGCTGGGTCGATTTGCTCGAAACTTGGTATGGATGTTCAATACCATATGTCAATTCAAGTTTGTTCCAATGAAATGGACATGCCCACTTGGGGCTCCATAGGAGGCATAACTCCGATAGCACACCATGTATATTAGAGAAATTACTAAAAAAATCTTCTCCAGTACAAGTGGGCAGAATCATTTGATATTTGGTATACAGCATTATGGGGTGGATCTGATTCAAGTTTGTTCAAATCGGCCCCCTGGATTCATATTTGGGCTCACTATAGAAGCCCGAATTCGAACTTAGTGCATTTCAGGCAAATTTCTTAAAAAATCTTCTTCTCTAGATCCAGCAGGCAGAATCTTTTGATATTTGGTATGCAACATTGTGGGGTGGATATGATTCAAGTTTATTCAAATCGGCCCCCTGGGTTCATATTTGGGCTCAGTATAGGAGCCTGAATTTGAACATAGTGCATTTCTGGCGAATTTCTTTAAAAATCTTCTTCTCAACATCCAGCAGGCAGAATCTTTTGATATTTGGTATGCAGCATCCTTAGGGGGGTGAGATTCAAGTTTGTTCAAGCCAAGTCCCTGGGTTCATATTTGGGCTCACTGTTGGAGCCCCGAAATATAACTTCGTTCAAAATGAGGAATTCTTTAAAAATCTTCTTCTTCAGATCCAGCAGTCGGAATGTTCTGATATTTGGTAATGAGCATCCTTATGAGGTGGGGGGGGGGGGGGGGGAGTTCAAGCCATGTCTCTACACCATATTTGGGCTCACTGTGGGAGCTTCAATTGTAACTTAGTTCGAATTTTCTTAAAAAAGTCTTCTTCTTCATATCCAGCAGTTGGAATGTTTTGATATGTGGTGTGCAGCATCCTTAGGGGGGTTAGATTCAAGTTTGTTAAAGCCAAGTCCCCAGGTTCATATTTGAATTATAACTTAGTTCAATATGAGGAATTTTTCTTTAAAAATCTTCTTCTTCAGATTCAGCAGTCGGAATGTTTTGATATTTGGCATACAGCATCCTTAGGGGGTGAGATTCAAGTTTATTCAAGCCAAGGCCCTGGGTTCATATTTGGGCTCACTGTGGTAGCCCAAACGATAACTTAGTTCAAAATGAGGAATTATCTTTAAAAATCTTCTTTTTCAGATCCAGCAGATGAGTGCTTTTGATATTTGGTATGCAGCATCCTTAGGGGATAAGATTCAAGTTTGTTCAAGCCATATCCCTAGGTCCATATTAGGGCTCACTGTGGGATCTCGAATTGTAACTTAGTTCAAAATGAGGAATTTTCTCAGCTTCTTCAGATCCAGCAGTCGGAATGTTTTGATATTTGGTGTGCAGTATCCTTAGGGGGAGGGGGGGGGGGGGAGGGGGAGATTCACGTTTGTTAAAGCCAAGTCCCTGGGTTCATATATGGGCACCCTGTGGGAGCCTGAATTATAACTTAGTTCAATATGAGGAATATTCTTTAAAAATCTTTTTTTTTAGATACACTGGTCAGAATCTTTGGATATTTGGTATAAGCTTTTCTTAGGAGGAGCAGATGCAACTTGTTGAAATCAATTCTCTGGGTTGATATTTAGACTACCATGTCAGGTGAGCGCCCTCAGGCCCCGTGGGGCCTCTTGTTTGGTATATTGCGAGTCTGTAGTGATTACTGTATAATATGTGTTAAAAATAAAAATGTGTTCATCATTACTGTATTGCATTTTGATTATAACTATATGCAGTCTCTATTTCATAAACACTTACCTTAATGGGACTGTCATGGATAGTCAAGGAATCAGAAAGATTTATATCAGTTGTAAACTGTATTATGGTTTGGTTAAAGTCAACAATAATTAAAATTATTCTTTGCCTTATGACTTTATAATATGTTTGTCATAAATCAGCTGATAAACAAACCTCTGAGGACTTTTCATAGTTAAATGCAGATTTACAGTTAATGTGGTGATGACCTTCCATTCTTACATTCCGAACAAGGTCAGGTAAAAAGTACTTCTGTCTGAGTGTCTGTAGAAGTTTGAAGGAGCCTGATCTGGAAACACCCTGGTCTAACAAAAGAAAGTGAGGTTCCTTGTTTTTTTCTCTATAGAGACTGTACAACACAAATTAAAAAAAAAATGTTCATTTGACAGAACCAGTTCTACATGCAAAAGTAACTTTATTTTTCATGTATTATTTAACTGAAATGACTCGTTCTGATCATATTTAAGAACTTAAAAATATACTGTTTTTTTCTTCAGATATCATCAGATCATCTATTTTAGATGCTATGTTTGAGAACACCTGTGAAAAACTAATTTACATCAGAAAGTATTTAACCCAATACTTAACATTATGAAAACAGGCCTGCTTTATATTCACAAAAATAAAAGTTTTGTTTTTTCATTTTTTTTCTCAAAAACTTAGCTTATGACCCCTCAGTGGAATGAGCTTGTTGAGCACATTCTAACGAGGTGTCATAAGCTACATTTTTTATTCAAAAAAATGAGATTCTTTTGCCATCTGCTATTCGTGTTAGGTGAAGGGTTAAAAATGAATTCCCTTTTTTGAAACATCATTTTTAGCTTGACTTGATAAAGTCAAGATAAGCTATTGCCATCATGCGTGCGGAAGTCTGTTAGTCTGTGAGTCTGTTCACATTTTCCTTTAGCACGGGCTACACCCTGCAGTTCTTGTCTGATCGTCACGGAATTTCATATGCAGGTTTGGGGTCATGTCTAGATGAGAACGTCCCCTTTTGGTCGCGATCGGTCAACCGATGTGGCTGCCCGAGCCCAAAACCCAAAAACCATTAGCACAGTCTACAGGGCGTATTTATGAAGGGATTTCATTGTAACATGGTAGGATGCCTAGATGAGAACGCCCCCTTTTGGGCATGATCTGTCAACCGTGATGGCTGCCCAAGCCTGAAACCCAAAAACTTTTAGCACAGTCTGCAGGTCATGTTTAATGTGGAGGGATTTCGTTGTAACTTGGTAGGATGACTCCTTATGATGTCTAAATGAGAATTTCCCCATTTGGGCATGATCTGCCAACCGTGACGACTGCCCGAGCCCAAAACCCGAAAACCTTTAGCATAGCCTACAGGTCATATTTATTGAGGAATTTCATTGTAACTTGGTGGGTTGACTTCATATAATGTCTAGATGAGAAAGTCCCCTTTTGGACGTGATTGGGCAACTGCGAGGGCTACAGGGGCCTGAAGCCTGAAAACCTTTAGCACAGTCTACAGGTCATATTTATTAAGGGATTTCATTGTAACTTGGTAGGATGACTCCAAATAATGTCTAGATGAGAACGCCCATTTTGATCGCGATCATTTAGCCTTGATGGGTGCCCGAGCCAAAAACCTTTAGCATAGGCAAAAGGTCATATTTATGGAAGGATTTCATTGTAACCTGTTAGGTTGACTCCATAAAATGCCTAGATGATGACATCCCCTTTTGGTTGTGATTGGTCAACTATCCCAAAACCTTAAGCCCGAAAACCTTAAGCACACTCTACAGGTCATATTTATGAAGGAATTTCATTGTAACTTCGTATAATCACTCCAGATGATGCCCAGATGAGATTGTCCCCTTTGGTTGCGATCATTCAAACATGGCTGCCTGAGCCCGAAGCCCCAAAAACCTTTAGCACAGTCTACAGGTCATATTTATGAAGGGATTTCATTGTAACATGGTAGGTTGACTTCATATGTCTAGATGAGAACTTCCCCTTTTGGACATGATTGGGCAACTGTGACGGCTACAGGGGCCCGAAGCCTGAAAACCTTCAGAATAGTCTACAGGTCATAATTATGAAGGGATTTCATTGTAGCTTGGTAGGATGACACTAGATGAGAACATCCCCTTTTGGTCGCAATCATTCATCCTTTATGGCTGCCCGAGCCCAAAGACCTTTATCATAGTCTATAGGTCATTTCTTTTCAACCTACTCACAATTGTTTACAGTTGGCTGTAACGTAAGTGCAAGCCCTACTTCGGAACTAACTCGAGCTTTTAAGAAACTTTTCCAAACAAGTTGGAAAAGTAATAGAGTGCAAAAGCACGAAAAAGATCAAAAAAGGGTCGAGCGAGACCGGCGCCCAAAATTACAGGTACTCTCCCTTCACACCTCTTGTGTTTACCGAGCACATGCGCAACAACCGTGACGTCAATTCCTTTTATTTCTGCCATTGTACTTGTCGGAAATTTTTGTGACTCGTGCTATTTTTTTAGCTGTTATCTTTGTGAACAACTTATTTGTATGTGCTATCTTCATCTGATTATGTGCAAGTGGATTGTATCCTTTTCAAGCTTCTAAATTATTACCATTTCATGATATTTTTGATAATTTTTGCTTGCTTTTTCACACATAGTCTTCTTTTCCCCCCACGTGTGAACGCAACCATTGTTCTGTTTTCTGTCGGCGGGAAGCTTGATTTCGTATATCATTTTCATATTATGCCTAAGACTATTCCTTGTACCTCTTGCTTGCAGGTGAAACATGTGGACGACTCTCATTCCACGTGTGTCACTTGCAACAATTGTACACAGGCCCAATCATGTGGTATTTGTGGGGTTTGGTCCTCAAAATTCTGGGCATCTGTAAACAAGGTGGTTCTTTCTAGAGCTAGAATCCCTCATTCTCGGGGTAAGGGTAGCCGTGCCGTATCAGATATTTCTGTGAGTGCACGTGGTGACTCTGTCACACAGGATGCTGATCTGTCTTTTTCTGTGGCGAATTCCTCTGCAACTGTTGACGGTGCTAGTGCGGTGATACCTGACGTGGAGACCATGGTCTCTTTGTCTTCTGATGTCACTCTTGAGGCGTCTGTTTTTGTAGAGAGCTTCTCCGAGGTCAGCTCGGCGACCCTCTCCGATTTGCCTCCTACACCTCGACAGTTGCTGAGGAAGTTGTTACTACAGACCCTATTCTGTATGATGGTGGCTCTTCCATCTCCTCTGGGGATGGTATACAGTCTCGGTGGTCCGAGACTTTATCTGCTGGTGTGTCTATGAGCTCTCAGCCTCCCCTGGCTTCGCGGCGAAGCTGTGCGGGTTTGGTGTCTGCTCCGTCTCATCTTGCTAGGTTTGCTCCTAGTCGGTTGAGCCGTTTGGTCGCTTTGGCAGTGATTCCTCGCCCCTCGAGCGAATCGTTTATTGTTCCTCCTTCCCCTTCTAGTGTGCCGACTAGCAGGATGGGGTTGGGACATTGGCATCCAGGGCCTGCTGTTCGGCAGAGGTCAGTGACAGTCCCGGATAGCTGTCACTGTCGGAACCTTTCTCCGGTGATTCCTCACTGTGTTCCGAGTCTGGATGTCGATCGATGCTTGCCGTCGGTCTCAGAGGATGGGCAGTTGGGGCCTTCTGCCGCACAGAGGCCGATGACAGGATCCTGTCATTCTTGGGACTATCCTCCGGTGTCTTCTCACCATGTCCCAGGTCCAGCTACCGATCGACGTATGCCGTCAGTCTCTTTAGAGGATTTGCAGGCAGGGCCTTCTGTTCCGCAGAGGTCAGTGATTGCCCCTGGGCGTCACAATCGGGACTATCCTCCAGTGTCTTCTCACTGTCTCCCTATTCTGTCTGCCGATCGACGTTCGTCGTCGGTCCCTTCTGAGGATTTGGGTTCTTCTACCAGAAGGGTCCATTGGGAGGACACTCCGTCGGGCGATGCTGCTGTGACGGATTCTCAGGGTGACCTGCGTCAGGCCGTTTTGGCGGTCACCCGGTTGCTTTCTAGCAACCCTCAAGTTGTCCTCCCTGTGCCTCCTGAGGCACAACCTCCTTTGGTCGGTCGCCGAGATGTCTCACCTGTCCCCTTGGATACTGCACAGTATTCACAGGAGGTTTCTGCTGGTCATTCCGAGTTGGGCTACGTCTCTTCTGCAACTGAGGATGACGATTTTCTTGAAGGTGATGGGGGCCCCCCTCATCAGTCTTGGGGCAGGCTTTGGATTTTGTCTTTGGCTTACTGCTGGACATTCAACCTTCAGACCAGCCATCTGTGACCGCCCGGCCGTGATTCTCTGTTGAATGCCGTAACCCTGTTCAGCTTTCTAGCTCTGGGGCTTTGCGTCCTCTGCAATCGTCTCAGGTTGTTGAGTCCTTCAAGGGCTTGGATGCCAAAATGCGTTCTAAGGCCCTCAAGGGTTCTTTCTTTTCTAGAGCTGATGCATTTCTGCCTCCATCGCAGTTTCGTGTTTACGATTCCATCTGTCCACCAGTCTTCTAAGGGATGACTACTGTGGATGAGGATTCTTCTTCCCTCGAGTTAACTAAGCCTAAGTCGGCAGTTCTCCCGATGTCGGTAGGTGAGTCTATGGTGGGCCTGTCCCGAGAGATGCTGGGTATGTTATCTCTCGCGGACCATGTCGTCGCTGCCCTGGCTAAATATTTTCCACCAGGGGAGTTTGATGATGCTCAGGTGCCTTTTCGCGTTTTGTCACAGGCTCTCATGAACTTGACACACGCTCATGCCTGTAACACGGCTAATTTGGAGCTGGCACGCCGGGATGCGGTGTTGGATTCTTCTCCATCCCTTCCTTCTGAGTGGCGTGCTGTTCTGAGGTCTGTCTCTTTAGTTGGACTTCAGTTGTTCCATAGTTCCGTGGCAAGGTTATTCGTCATTCGAAGGACCAGCTTTTTCTGCGACAGCTGGACCAACCTGCTGCTGCAGGTAGTGGTCGTTCCAGGCCTGCCAAGCATCCTGCTGCGTCTGCCTTGTTGGTGACGTCGGCTACGCCTTCGGCTCCGTCTGCTCCTTTTGCTCTGAAGAAGTGCCGACGCAGCCAGACTCGCTGACAGCCTCAGGCAGGAAAGTCTCAGGACTCTGTCGCTTCCCGAGGTGGTGGTTTCTCCTCTTGGGGGCCTTGTCGAGGCTGTAAGTGAAGGTCCTCACCTCGATTTGCCTCCAGTCGGGGGAAGGCTGTCGCTGTTTTACGACCGTTGGACAGAGATAATGTCGGGCACTTGGGTCCTCGGCGTCATACAATCCGGTCTGCGACTGTCCTTCCATCGGCACCGCAGTTTATCTCGTGTGCCCTCCCAACTTGGGTTCCTTCTGATTCTCTACGTCGGGACCTTCTGATGCAGGAGATCGACAATCTCCTCTCCAAAGGGGCGATCAAGGTGGTCAGGAACACCCTTTCACCGGAGTTTTACTTGAGTCTTTTCTTGGTGCCGAAGAAAAAAACGGCCAATTTCATCCTGTCATCGATCTGAGTATCCTGAATGAGGACATGATAGCACCTCATTTCAGTATGGAGACTTTCCGGTCGGTTCGACGTTCAGTTCATCAGGGCGACTTTGCTGCCAGTATCGACCTGAAGGATGCCTACTTCCATGTACCCATTCATCTGGCGTCACCGAAACACCTTTGGTTCTTGTTTTGGGATCGAGTCTATCAATTCAGAGCTCTCCCGTTTGGTTTGAACCTGGCTCCTTGGGCCTTCACCCGACTGATGTCACATGTGCTTGCTTTCCACCATACTCAGTCGGCTGTGACTTCGTCAGCCTACCTGGACGACATACCCCAACGGCACCACGATGCTGCTGTTCTGGAGCCAGATGTCCGGCAGTTTCTTTGCCTACTAGCGTCGCTGGGTTTCAGAGTCAATCGCGAGAAGTCGGATCTCCTTCCTTCTCAGCAATTTTGTCAATTGGGGATGGATTTTGACACTTTTCACAATGTGGTGTTGGTCCCCAGTGCTCGGGCGACGATTCTTTCCGCCTTGACTCGGAACCTGCTTCAATCTTCCTCGGTCTCGGCCAGGACTTTCCTTCGGATGCTGGGCCTTTGCGGTTCGGTGACAGATCTCATTCCGCTCAGTCGCTTGTCTGTCCGACCTCTCCAACACTTCCTGTTGGATCATTGGCGTCCAAATGTAGATCTGCTGGACCTGGGACTTCCTATTCCTCGGTCCCTGCTTTGTAACCTCCACCCTTGGGCCGATGTTCCCTGGCTGACACAGGGTGTTCCATTGGATCATCCTTTAGCTGATCGCATCCTTCCTGCAGATGCCAGCGATCGGGGCTGGGGTGCGACGTTGGATCCTCTCGGTCTATCCACTCACGGCGAGTGGGACAGCGAGCAGGTGGGCCTTCATATCAACCAGAAGGAGCTCCTTGCTCTTCTGTTGAGTTTTTGGCTTTGGATCCTCCCTCACCTGTCGGACCATATTGTCCTACAGACAATTCGACAGTAGTGGCCTACATACGGAATCAAGGAGGCACACATTCGATTCCCATGTATCGGCTATCTCAGGATCTTCTTCTGTTGGCGTGGGATGTAAACGCCCGGGTGTCCATTCGGCACATTCCAGGGCATCTCGACGTCCTAGCAGACTCCCTGTCCCAACAAGACAGTGTCCTTCCAACCAAATGGATGCTACATCGGTCGGTGTTTCAGGCGATTTGCGAGCGGTCGGGACGTCCTCTGGTCGACCTTTTCACCACTCGCTGGAATCATCAGGTAGAGACCTTTGTCTCTCCTTGTCCAGATCCTCTGGCATTTGCGGTAGATGCTCTGTCTCTGGACTGGACAGGTTGGATCGGCTATGCCTTCCCTCCTGCACCGATTCTTCCTCAAGTATTAGCGAAGATTCGTGCTTGCAGTTGCAGGATCATTCTGATCGCACCTCTGTCTCCACGGAGGGTGTGGATCAATCTGCTGCAGCCTCTGTTGACAGATCGGCCAATTCATCTACCTCTACATCGCGATCTTCTTTCCCAGGGTCATCCCAGGAAGTATCACAACAACCTGGCGAGCCTGTCCCTTCATGCCTGTCTTTTATCAGGTCCTGTCTCCGATCTAGAGGTTTTTTGAGATGAACAGTGGAGTGCATTTCTGCATCGCAGCGACATTCCACTGGCATGACTTATACTGCGAAGTGGAAGGTTTTCTGCCGCTGGTGTACAGATCACAATGTGGATTACCGTGATCCGTCAATTGCTCAAATTGCAGATTTTCTGGTATACCTTTTTGACTCCAAGGGCCTTCAGCCTATTACGATTAAGGTCTATCGGTCCATGCTGTCTGATACTTTCTCTTATGTGGGAAGGCAGTGCATCGGTCGTAATCTTTTTCTCTCCAAACTCATTCGGCACTTTTCTTTGAGGAGGCCTCGAGTTTTGCGTTTTACACCCAAGTGGAACTTGGCATGGGTGTTGCACTGTTCGGAGGGGTGCCATTCGAGCCTTTATCTGAGACTGATATGCGTTTTCTCACCTATAAGACGGCTTTCCTTCTAGCATTTGCTTCTGCTCGACGAGTCAGTGAGCTTCATGTGCTATATGTTGATTCTGCTTTCTTCAGAAATGAGGCTAACAGTGTCAACTTCACTACTGATTGCTCTTTTCTGGCTAAGAATCAACTTCCTGATTCGGTACCTCCTCCCATCTGCATTCGGGCTCTCCCCGCTGTCGATGGTCGGAGACCTCTTCTTTGTCATGTTTGTGCAATCAAGACTTACATTAATCGCACTCAGTTCATTAGGAGGGGTCGGAAGAGATTCTTTCTGTCTCTCATTCCTAAAAGGCAGTCCATCTCCTCCCATTCTATTTCCAGGTGGATCTGTCTTGCAATCAAGCTGGCATATTCCTGCTTGTCTGCTTCGGATCTTGTTTCGAACCGGTTTAATGCTCATGAGATTCGTGCCATTTCTACATCCTGGGCATTTGCCAATTCTGTTTCACTCCGGGATATTATGAATGCAGCTTACTGGA
Source organism: Pictodentalium vernedei (assembly GCA_031216915.1). Lineage (NCBI taxonomy): Eukaryota > Metazoa > Mollusca > Scaphopoda > Dentaliida > Dentaliidae > Pictodentalium > Pictodentalium vernedei. The sequence goes on from CM062292.1 coordinate 224,738,896, forward strand.
GGAATGCTTCTACCTTCTCCTCCTTTTATCTCTGCCACCTACAGCAGCAATCTCAGGACCTTTATTCTTTAGGCCCTCTCATTGCTGCTCAGGCTGTTGTGCACCCTCGTTAAATTTGTTTTTATCAGGTTTGTGCTTTCGCTCAGCCTTGTTCTTTTCAAGTGCCTTCTCTCTATCTTCATTACAGGTTTGCTATTGTTTGCTTTTCTTTCTGCTGCTCTTGTTGGTATTGGTTATGTGATTCACCTCCTCCTATTGTTTATTCAGCCAGTTGTAAACAATTGTGAGTAGGTTGAAAAGAAATTAAAATTTTTTAGTAAATTTTGTTTCTTAACATACCTACCACAATTGTTTACTGGAGACCCACCCTCCTTGGGGATATCTTTGATATCGATGCCTCCCCGCTAAATCACAAACTTCTCGTTGGCGGAAATACGGAATTGATGTCACGGTTGTTGCACATGCGCTTGGTAAACGCAAAAGGTGTGCAGAGAGAGTACCTGTAATTTTAAGCGCCGGTCTCGCTCGACCCTTTTTCGATTTTTTTCATGCTTTTGCACTCTAGTACTTTTCCAACTTGTTTGGAAAAGTTTCTTAAAAGCTTGAGTTAGTTCCGAAATAGGGCTTGCACTTACGTTACAGCCAATTGTAAACAATTGTGGTAGGTATGTTAAGAAACAAAATTCACTAAAAAATTTTAATATTTATGGAAGGATTTCATTGTAACTTGTCAGGTTGACTCCATATAATGCCTAGATAATGACATCCCCTTTTGGTCATGATTGGTCAACTGTGATGGCCACAGGTGCCCGAAGCCTGAAAATTTTGAGCAGTCTACAGGTCATATTTATGAAGGGATTTCATTGTAACTTCGTAGGATCACTCCAGATGATGCCCAGATGAGAATGTCCCCTTTCGGTCATGATCATTCAACCATGATGGCTGCCCGAAGCCTGAATACATTTAGCACAGTCTACAGGTCATATTTATGAAGGGATTTCATTGTAACTTCGTAAGATCACTCCAGATGATGAACAGATGAGAATGTCCCCTTTTGGTTGCTATCATTCAACCATGATGGCTGCCCGAGCCCAAAGCCCAAAAACCTTTAGCACAGTCTACAGGTCATATTTATGAAGGGATTTCATGGTAACTTGGTAGGTTGACTTCATATAATGTCTAGATGAGAACCTCCCATTTGGATGCAATTGGGAAACTGACGGCTACAGTGGCCTGAAGCCCGAAAACCTTTAGCACAGTCTACAGGCCATATTTATGAAGGGATTTCAATGTAACTTGAAAGGATGACTCGTTTTGGAATAATTTCACTGTAACTTGGTAACTTTCGTTGATATACGTTAACTGTGAGGGCCACATACATTAACTGTGAGGTCATATTAAACCACCCTTCAGCTCTTCAGTACAGTGTACACCTCATATTATTTTTTATCAAAAACCTAGCATACAGGGAACAGAAATGAAGATATTTCCAATTATCACAATTCTTGTCTTATTTCATAATCCTTTCATAAACATTGAACATTATCCTTTTCATCAAACACAACACACAAGTTAAGCTACAGTGTCATTGACACTTTCATTTATGTATTTTTTCCACATTTGGATGCATTTACATATACAGGCCTTTGAAGTCAAATTTTCAGAACTTGTTCTTTGTGGCCAAGCTTGATGTCGTATAATATTTCTCAAAATTTATGACTGGAGAAACATTTATTTATTTATTTATTTATTTATTTATTTATTTATTTATTTATTTATTTGGGTTTAATGACACTTTCAACAGCCAGGATCATCTAGTGCAGTACAGTTTTATGAGTGGAAGAAGCTGGAAAGTACCTGGAGAGGTCACTGAGTAATGGCAAACAGCAGTCAGACCCCCCCCCCCCCCCCCCCCAACATTCTAATTTCATGCTTGCAGGGTTAGCATTGGTTGAAGCAAGTGCACCATCAATGTGCAGTATGCATTAGTACACAGCACCACCATGCCCCCCACCATCCCAACCCAAACTTGGGCAATTCGGATTACTGCAAGGACATAATGCAGTTACCCCTCGTTAGGATCGAACCATGGATGTCTTGGTTTGAGGTACAATACTCTTAACCACTGAGCCAGTGCGCTCCCACTAGAACATTCCACAACATGTTTTTCAAATGCTCCATGACCTTGTCTTCACCATGGTGGCATTGAACATTGTCTACTTGGGGGTACAACAACAGCCTTATTTGGCCACAATTTCTGGAAATTAGCTGCTTGATAATCATGATTTTCTGCCAAATGTACTGCCTTTATGTCTCGGTGGGAAGCCTTGTGAAATGGGGTAGCACTGGGTTACAGTGGTAGAAAAGTTATGCTTTTATGGTATAATAGGAGCAGTACTCATTGTTGGTGGAGTGATTCCTCTAAAGTTATGGCAACATAATTATAGGGGAATTAGCTAAAATTGACTTTATTCTTGTTGCAGTCATAATATAGTCATAGATGTTTGAAGTGACCTTAAACTTCAATTGAATATGTCAACTACTTTAATGAACTTTGAGTTTATTCTGCCCAACCCCATCACTTTGTCAGCTCACCTGACTGAAAGTCAGGGTGAGCTTTTCTTATCACTCTTCGTCCGTCGTCCGTCATGAAGGTGGTGTTTGAGCCTCTTTCTCCTAAACCACTGGCCACATTTTAATTAAATTTCATATAAGTAGTGGTTATATAGGGGCATTTTGATTTTTATCAAAATTAGGTTTCGGCTCATATTGAGCAGAGGTGTGGGGAAAAAATGGCCAAATTTTTTGAAAATCTTCTTCTGATGAACCACCAGTAGCAGAGACTTGATATGTGGTATACAGAGTCCTTTTGAGGTTTAGAATCAAGTTTATTCAAGAGAAGTTTGTCGGGCATTATTTGTCTTCGTTATGGGAGGGGTAAAAATTTTGGCCACGCTTAAAATTTCTATTTTCTGAGCCGTGAGGTCGATCTGAACCAAATTTGATATGAGATGATAATGGGTCATAAGTAGTTGATTGATGCAAAAAAAAAATTTTCTCATTGCCCTGTGGGAACCTCGGGAGCTAAAAATAGGAAAAACCTTAAAACTGCCATATCTCCAAAACTACACGGCACAGAGAATTCTTATTTTGTATAAAGCTTACTTTTATCCAGTAGAATAGAATGGTTAAAAAAAATTTCTATCGGTTTGATCACAAGGTACTTTTTTCAGGACTTTGAAAAAGTGCTGAGTCAGCACTTTTTAACACTGTAGGCAATGGGAAAAAGATTAAAAAATCTTCTCCAGATCCAGCAGGCAGAATCTTGTGATATTTGGTATGCAACATTGTAGGGTGGATCTGATTCAAGTTTGTTCAAATCGGCCCCCTGGGTTCATATTTGGGCTCAGTATAGGAGCCCGATTTCGAACTTAGTGCATTTCAGGCAAATTTCTTAAAAAATCTTCTTCTCCAGATCCAGCAGGCAGAATCTTTTCAAATTTGGTATGCAACATTATGGGGTGGATCTGATTCAAGTTTGTTCAAATCGGCCCCCTGGATTCATATTTGGGCTCACTATAGAAGCCCGAATTCGAACTTAGTGCATTTCAGGCAAATTTCTTAAAAAATCTTCTTCTCCAGATCCAGCAGGCAGAATCTTTTCATATTTGGTATGCGACATTGTGGGGTGGATCTGATTGAAGTTTGTTCAAATCGGCTCCCTAGATTCATATTTGGGCTCACTATAGAAGCTTGAATTCGAATTTAGTGCATTTCAGGCAAATTTCTTCAAAAATCTTCTTCTCCAGATCCAGCAGGCAGAATCTTTTCATATTTGGTATGCAACATTGTGGGGTGGATCTGATTCAAGTTTGTTCAAATCAGCCCCCTGGATTCATATTTGGGCTCACTATAGAAGCCCGAATTCGAACTTAGTGCATTTCAGGCAAATTTCTTAAAAAATCTTCTTCTCCAGATCCAGCAGGCAGAATCTTTTGATATTTGGAATGCTACATTGTGGGGTAGATCTGATTCAAATTTGTTCAAATCGGCACCCTAGATTCATATTTGGGTTCACTATAGAAGCCCGAATTCGAACTTAGTGCATTTCAGGCAAATTTCTTCAAAAATCTTCTTCTCCAGATCCAGCAGGCAGAATCTTTTCATATTTGGTATGCAACATTGTGGGGTGGATCTGATTCAAGTTTGTTCAAATCAGCCCCCTGGATTCATATTTGGGCTCACTATAGAAGCCCGAATTCGAACTTAGTGCATTTCAGGCAAATTTCTTAAAAAATCTTCTTCTCCAGATCCAGCAGGCAGAATCTTTTGATATTTGGTATGCTACATTGTGGGGTAGATCTGATTCAAATTTGTTCAAATCGGCACCCTAGATTCATATTTGGGTTCACTATAGAAGCTCAAATTCGAACTTAGTGCATTTCAGGCAAATTTCTTCAAAAATCTTCTTCTCCAGATCCAGCAGGCAGAATCTTTTGATATTTGGTATGCAACATTGTGGGGTGGATCTGATTCAAGTTTGTTCAAATCGGCCCCCTGGGTTTATATTTGGGCTCAGTATAGGAGCCCAAATTTGAACTTAGTGCATTTCAGGCAAATTTCTTTGAAAATCTTCTTCTCAAGATCCAGCAGGCAGAATCCTTTGATATTGGGTGTGCACCATGCTTAGGGGTGTGAGATTCAAGTTTGTTCAAGCCAAGTCCCTGGGTTCATATTTGGGCACACTGTGGTAGCCCAAATTATAACTTAGTTCAAAATGAGGAATTTTCTTTAAAAATCTTCTTCAGAATGTTTTGATATTTGGTATGCAGCATCCTTAGGGGGTGAGATTCAAGTTTGTTCAAGCCATGTCCCTAGGTCCATATTTGGACTCACTGTGGGAGCTCGAATTGTAACTTAGTTCAAAATGAGGAATTTTCTTTAAAAAAATCTTCTTCTTCAGATTCAGCAGTCGGAATGTTTTGATATTTGGTGTGCAGCATCCTTAGGGGGGCGAGATTCAAGTTTGTTAAAGCCGAGTTCATATATGGGCTCCCTGTGGGAGCCTGAATTATAATTTAGTTCAATATGAGGAATATTCTTTAAAAATCTTTTTTTTTTAGATCCACTGGTCAGAATCTTTGGATATTTGGTATAAGCTTTTCTTAGGAGGAGCAGATGCAACTTGTTGAAATCAATTCTCTGGGTTGATATTTAGGCTACCATGTCAGGTGAGTGCCCTCAGGCCCCTTGGGGCCTCTTGTTTTCTGATACATTTCCATGGATATGGGGATTTCATCCTGACTCTGACTGTTCTAGCTTGCGATTGCTTTGGCACAAAATCATCCCTTGAATGCATCAAAGCACCATCTGCAATGCTAAAGCATTGAGCATGACACATTAAAGCTCAAGGGATGATATACGTCTTTTCACAATTAAAATGTACAAGTTTCATATATGGGAAATATATGGCTCAGCGGAGGCCACACTTCTTAGGAAACCTGTAGCATTACTGGTTATAGTATCATACCTTCTGTTTTCTCCTTTTTGAGAGAAAATAAAACCGAAAGTCATATGCTAGGACAGTAATAAATTGTAGTTGTCTATAAAGGTCATGGAAAAGTGTAGATTTGTCATGAAAAAGTCTTAGCAATCCATCTTGAGATGTTTTTTGAAATTTAGAGCAAATGTCCCAAGATGCACCAGACATGATGGTCTGGCCTGCTGGGAGAAAATTTTGAAAAAATGGATCCATATGTGATAAATGTGTCTTGGAGGAGGGAGAGGAGGCACCAAAAAATATTATATTTTTGAGACAGGTGACTACGACATGCTTTCATGTCATGTGACATATTAGAATTCTCTCATTTTTGGATTTGCTGTGCTTGCATGCCATATAGTCTAGTCTTCATGTTTAAAGATGGTTGAAGTAGAAGAAATAAACTGAACTGGCAAAAGATAAATTTCATTGGCCAAATGCAACTAAATTTGTTAAAATTTGTAGATTGAGCATTACAGGAATACCAGTATATTGACACATTTGCATCATATACTGTCATTTTTTTTAGCTCAAAAGTATAGTGTAACATGTATGTGGAAAGATAGTTTGAATACCCCTGTGTCCTTCCTTTCCCATTTCTACCATATCTGATACCAGGACTGAAAATTAATTTTGAAAAGCTGGCTGATAAAGCGCAATGTTGTGAAGGCAAAATTGAAAAAATAATAAAGTCTGATTAATGATTTTGGGCGAGGTTTGGCCATAACAGTACGTAAAGGGTAATGGACAGTACTCTGCAAAGCTGACTTGCAACAGTTCTGTGATCACAAAAGTTATCTTTTTGGGATCAGATTGCAATTGAGGTTCATGGCACACTCTACTAGTGGGACACAATTGCATAAATAAAATATTGTGAAACCAATACTGCATCACAAAATACAAATAAAGCTTGCATCGCAAATTAAAAAAAATAATGAAATCTGTTTAACCCTTTCCCTTACAAATCGATCACACCTGGCTGTGTATTTTACAAATAGAACAGTTGAAAAAAAAACTGTTTTTCAAAAATGTTTAATAAAACCATATCATATGTGACCCCTCACTAGAATGAGCTCATTCTAGTGAGGGGTCACATATGATATGGTTTTATTGATATGTTGTTTTGAGATTTTTTGAAAAATCTGAAAAAATAATATTTCAAATAATGAATTTTGATATTGCATGCACTGGTTAAAGGGTTAATGATATTGAGACTGATTTGGCCTTTTGAGTTGGTAGACGGTTTGGGACAATATTCTGCAAAGCTTACTTGTTACAGTTCTGTGATTACAAGTTATCTTTTTCGCGATCAGATCACAAAAGTGGATCATGGCACACTACACTAATGAGACACAATTGCCAAAATGAAATATTGTGAAATTCTGCATCACAAAATACAAATAAAAATGGCATCTCACACTGAATGTTTTGCAGTAAAGTGGAGCCCACTTTATTGGATATCTCTGAACTGTATATCCCTGTTAATTGAATATAACTTCCAAACACAAAACCATTTCCCATACTTGCAGTACAAATTTAACCTTTAATTGGATATGGGTTATAGAGTATACTCCTGTTAACTGAATAAAGATTCTTGCATTATGTTGAGAAATTACCTGGACAATCATCAAATAATTCTTCTTGCTTATAGACTTTTTTGGCATTGATACATCCAACACGGGTATTTAATCTATTATATCTTGTTTTCACAGAGCTCCATGTGCTCTGTCAAACAAGCTATAATAGAATAAATGCTCAGTTTATATCTAAAACAAAGGAAAAGGACCAAATCCCTGTTAATTGTCTACTCCTGTTAATTGAATAATTTTCACTGGCAAGGTGGCTATTCAGTTTAACAGGGTTCCACTGTATTTTCAACATTCAAGATTCTTCAATGTTGCAGCGAGGAAAGTGGACAGAGAACGGAGGTGCTTTTGCATGGAGAACTTTTGGTTCAGTCAACTAAATGAACAATCATTTTTTTCTGTAATATGTAGCATGTTGCCATTTCAACTCTTCAAAAATGAGCCCAACTATCTTGTGCAAGTCCAAGCATCCTTGACAAGTAACAAAAATGTGGCCTAATAAAAATTAACCCATTGTAGTCTTGACATTTTAACCAGTGAAATAAGGTAAGATCATCCAAGGCAGTCTGGCAGGGTTTGTTCAAGTAATGGAATCCTCAAAAAGTCATGCAATTTTAAAATTAATTTTTCATACCTTTTAAAATCTTGGAAAATGTCAAAATGAGGTTAAGGCTTTGGAAAAGTCATGACATTTCAAAAGTCTAGTATTATAATTATTCAAGGTAATATACAGAGGATATCTACTCTTTTTTAGTGAATATCAGGAATTATCTCATGAGTGTGGACCTGAAAGTTTTATTTTTCATGAGTGTGTGCACGAGGACCTGAACATATTATTTACCTGAACATATTATTCGTGTGGACCTGAATGTATTATTTTTCACTTGTGCAAGTTCTCGTGAAAAATAAAACTTTTAAGTCCACACTCATGAGATAATTCCCGATATTCACAAAAATAGAGTAGATTTTCTTTTTATTATATGCTACATGACATTTTGCTGTGCAATATTCAGCCCAATTCGACCTGAAATGCTTACCTTTCAAAACAATAACAAAAATCAGCTGATCATTCTTTCAAGGCAACATTATGCGCCGAAGCCTGACATCATTTAGGAAGCTACTGAGAGATATTACTCGATATCTATCGAGTCAATGGTTATCAAGAAATATCTTTTAGATAATTTCCGATTATTCACAGGCTAGCATATAATAAAAAACAGAGTCTCATTTTTAACTGTCAACATAAAGTTTATGATTCCTCATTGGAATGAATGCCATGAGCCATTTCTATGAGAGGTCATGAGCAATGTTCCAAAAGAAAAGTTGGAAAAGTAAAAATTTAAATGTCAATTTATGTGTGTAGTACCACTCAGATTTTGTAAATTGTTAGTGGAAAGGTTAAACAAGTGGTTCAGAAAATTGTAAAGTACTGTAAAGTAGAGAAAACTGTAAAGTGACAACAGAAGTTGTCTTTTTGTGTGAAACACTGATAGTGATTCAAGATTTCATAAATAAAATATTGTGAAATCAAGAGCAAATCATGAAAAACAAAAAAATAGTATTTCACATTTAACTCTTAACCCGCTGAGTAATTTTAAAATATTTTTCATCAGATCTAGTCATGGCTGCTGCAGAGCAGCCATGAATAAATTTGATGAAAAATTAATGAAAGTTTGACACAAGAAATCATTGGTTAAAAAGTACATACAACTTGCAAGGGATAATTTGGTTAAATATCCTGAAATTTGACTTATTTTAAAAACTGGAGATTTCCTGTCCTGTGCAGGAATATCTGCCAGCAGCACACAAGGAGTTCATGTTCTCTCATTTCTTTTCTGATGGTTGAGATTTTACAGTGCTCTGGGGAGAAAAGTGGAAAGATAATTTTGACTGTATCGTGGTAGTAATTCAGTCGAATTTGTCAACTTTTGTGATGGGAATTAGTTGTTGGAAAAGTCATGAAAAAACTTATGGAATTTTATGCCTAAAAATGTGGATATAATTATAAAAATAATATTAAAAAAAGCGCCCACACACAAGCAAAAAGTGGCCTGAGAAACAGAAGATCTACTTTGTGGGGCCTTAAATAAAAATATTATATTACAGTCCCACCAATAATCTCTGAAGAACATGGGATGAAAATGTTGTGAGATCACATCAAGTACATTAAGATAGTGGGTTGCTAGCAATGAATTATCAGATGGAGTTAGTTCAATGAAAAGTTCATTAATTTGTTGTTAAGCCCACTGATGCAGGCCTGGAAATAAAGAGCTTCTAGGGAAAACATGTTGTAATGCTTTTCTACCAAATAAGCCAACCATACTGTTTACTTCTTAAAATTTTGGATATACATCAAACCTGGCCCTACAGGGCATTACATAATTTTGTGGTTTGCTCGCCCTGTGGCAAACAAACCCAAAAAGTATATAATGCCCTTTGGACAAGTATGAACCCTGGCTTGCTGTTTTTGTTACTGGGACATTTCTTGGTGGGTCCTCACTTCAATAGCCCCCTCCCCCCCCCCATGGGTCCAATAGCCACCACCAGCCACATGAAGGACAATATACACTATATACTTATTTCAGCTATTAATCATTGGATGGGAATGTAGTGCCTCGGCAGGTTAACAGTTCAATTCTGACAAGCAGTAACTGCATTGTGTTCTTGGACAAAACACTTAATCCTGATTACCCATGTGGGGGCATGGTGGCACTGTGTACAAAGGCATACTGCATGTTGATGGAGCACATGCGTTCTACCACTGCTAACTGAACTGGTTTTTGACATTTGCTTGGTACTACTTAGTGGGTCTCTCTGGCTTCCTTCTCCACTAAAACTGTCCAACATGATGTAACCCTTCCTGTTGAAGGTGCTGTTAAACTCCTATAACCAAACAAACAATTAATCAATAGATACTCGGTCATACATATTACCCCCCCCCCCCCCCCCCCTGTTTTATATGCAATTTTCAGGGTTATTCAATTAATAGGTATCCAATTAAGTCAGCTCCATTGTATCTGTCAATAATTTTATGATTTCAACTCCACATTATGAGTTGTACCCATCTTTACTTGGAATTATTTTTATACTTGACATTAAAAATGCACAATCTTCAGCCTTTACCCAACAAAGAGAATATCAAAATTAATTATTTTAATTACTTTTGTTTTGAATTTTTCAAACAACTTCAACAAAACCATAACATGTGACCCCTCATTGGAATGAGCTTGATGAGCTCGTTCCAATGAGGGGTCACATGATATGGTTTTGTTGAAATGTTTTGAAAAATTAATTTTTTTCAACTGCGCAATTTGCAAATTATATGGGCGGATGCTATCGATTCGTTAGATAAAGGGTTAATGACTATAAATGACAACTTTGAATTATTTTTGGTGTGGTCTGGAAAATATCTGATTGTATTCCAATTTTGGACAAAAAATGGGGTTGGGGATGTGTGTGCACACCCAATATGTGCCACTTCTGATCTATTAATTTTTTTCCCACATATAGAAAATTCTTCTTAAGGGTCTGCAAGGGTTATAGAGTTGACTTATGTATTATACATACATATACAACCAATTACAATATGTAATATTTTCAGTATGAAAAATCCAGCTAATTGTAACTTAGGTGATTACTCTGAAGAAAGAGTTTATTTGAATACATTTTTCTTTGCAAAAAGAATTTCTTTTCATTGGAGCAGCCAGCATGAGTCTCAGTAATTGACAACCTGAGACATTCAGTGATGTTTGTGATAACTACAGTGCTAGATACATCTCCTTAGTCTGGTTTTTAAAATAGCATTGTGTGATGGTTTATTTTCATTGCGCTCAAGTAGAACTGCCTTTTATTGCAATCAAAAAGACGCAATTCTATATAAACATATAATCTTTTCCACTGAATGCTCAAAGTTGTACGACATTATGTAGACGGGATAAAAATTACAGGGCAATTGTCACATACTATACTCTGCATGACTTAACAACTGTTCATTTCTCTTCATAGGAACCAATGTACACAGAGTCTTTGTTGATTTAGAAATAGAAAAATAGTGTTTTTCTATAGACAGGAGATATCTGAACTGATAGAAAATGGATAGAATGATGTGGTATGTAAATATTATGCAGACACTTGTTAGCTAAAATCTTAGAAAGCCTGCATGGTGTAGAGTCTCAGAAAGCCTGCATGGTGTAATTTTAATCAAGTGGTATACTCAGGGCTCAGACTCAAGGACACTTTACATTGTGGGGCTGATGGCTGGAGGTTGAGATAAAAGTTTCTAATATGGCTGCTAACATGTAATATCACATACTTGGAGGTGTAAAATATTGTGTTCAAGGGGTGTGTCTTACATTTATGTGGATCTAGGGGTCTTCTTCCTGGGAAAGAAGGAGAAATTGGACACAGATAGTGCTATCTGGAGCTATCTTGGTCTCCTATGTATCTAAATTTTGCAGTGTATTGTTGAAGTTTTTGTGTCATCAAGCTACAGTACCAGCTAAAAAGAGTTCTAAGATAACCACAAGCAAATTTGGTACTTTTTTGGCAACTCGAAACCTTGACATAATTTCTTGTGAAGCTCTTCTTTTCCTAAAAAGTGTTGTCAAGGCTTGAAATTATTAATAGAGCCAAATGGAAAGATTTTCTGATGTGCTGAAATTGGCAATAGCAATTTTCTGGTTGGCATGTTTTAGAAGTGGGCCGATGAGTCATGTCCATGACCACCCATTAACTTCAGGCCTGAATGTAATTTGTAAATGATAGCTGTGAAATAATTTATTTACAGCAACAGTAGAATTCCTTTCCAATTTTTCCTCTGCGAATGATGATATCACCAGTCTCCAACAGTGATTCCTAAGAATCAACATCAGGGGCAGGTACTTTTCAGCATAGAAAATGTATGAGGTATTTTCATGTTATATCTTACAACTTCTTTTCACTGGTACAACATAGATTAACCCATAGCACTCTGGTAGTGCAACAGATTTTTCTCCAATCACTCGGTTTTCCTCTTGTTTACAAATTTAACCAATTATATCATATTTGACAGAGCTCCCTCTGTCAAACAAGGTATATTTGGTTAAGTATCAAAACTGCATTATGGGAAATATTTGCTGCCGAAAACTTTGACATCAGAGTGCAGAGGGTTGAAGTGGCCTTTAATTGGTTTAAATTGGGCGCAACCATGTGAACATAGAGTCATAGATCCACTGGTCGGGGGCACGGTGGCTCAGTTGGTAGAGGTGCAGGCTGCAGGCCGAGAGGTCCTCTGTTCGAATCCCACCTGCAGCAACCGCGTTGTGTCCTTGGGTAAGACACTTCACCCCCATTGCCCACACAGGGGCACGGTGACGCTGTGTACTAAGGCGTACTGCACGTCGATGGTGCACCTGTCTTCAACCAATGCTAACCCTGCTTGTGTGGAGTTGGTATGTTGGCGAGCTGACAGTTGCTCGCTGTTGCTCGGTGGTTCTCTCCGGGTACTCCAGCTTCCTCCACCCGTAAAACTGTCACGGTCATGGTTAGCCATTGTGCAGAAATATGTGACCTTAAACACCAATAAATAAATAAATAAATAAATAAATAGATCCACTGTTCAAACTAGGGTTTGGTGTGGCTGGACAGAAAAACACCAATGAGTTAACCTTCTCGGTATATGTTTGCGATAGTTCTGTTTGTGCAGACTCCTTGCTGCAGTACATGTAGTTCCATTTTGTTCTTGATCTCCCCCCCCCCCCCCCCCCCCCCCCCCCCCCCCCCAGCCTTTGTTCACTAGTTTACTTTCTGCATATCGCACAAAATCATATTTAAATACAATGGCCGCATATAGATTAATTGAAAATACCATAGTCATAAATAAATTAGATTTAATATTGCATCTGGTTCATACAGAGTTTTACAGTGAAAAGAAGTGTGTCAGCAGTTTCAAATTAAACTCTGTTGGCATGCATGTTGATTTGCTGTTTGCTGACAAAACTCCAAACATTGCAAAATCTGGCAAATGTGTTAACGGACACATCCACAGTTTGATCACATCCCTGCTTCCCTGACCATAAATTGTTCTAGAATATATTCTAGAATTCTAGAATAGTTGTGAATAATATTCCAGAATATTCCTTTAAATATTCCAGCATATTCATGGATATTAAATGGCAGGTGTACAGGTGTCTACATAACCTGGAACATTCTAGAATATTTCAGGGCTGGAATAACAAAGATTCTAGAATAGTCCAGTGTTTTGATCTCATTCCAAGATGTATGTGAGATGAACTGCAATAACCTAGAATTTTTCAAATGTGAAATAACAATATATTCAGGGTTATAGTGGAATAAATCAGAATATTCAAGATTATTCCAATGGCAAAAGAAGAGAGAAGAAAAAGTTATGAAATTTCCCAAATGGGCTGACCATTTTAAGTTCTGAAAGTGTACATTAAAATTTGGACTTCCAATTGAAGCAAACAGTTACACTCAATATCCAATTAAATTGCAGACACCCTTTCAAATTCACTATCCTTCTTGCCAATCATGTACACGCATATTATTTTTTTTACAAATCTCAATAGAGTGTTCAGAAAACTAGTTATATTTCAAATTTTTTTTCAAGTGAATGTTTATCATTATCCCTGATATAAGTATAAACTTAAATAATTTTGGAAAATCCAATACAAAAATCCTGTCTGCCTGAGACACCATGTCAAAATGGCTGCCACTTTTTTAGTTTCCCCCCAAAATAGATTATGTTGGGCATGCTTTCACCCCATGAAAATTATTTTTGTTTATTCAAGTTAGCTGCATCATGCAGCTTGATATGTGGCAATGTCGGTCTGTCTGGTGGTCAGTTTTGAACCTCAATAACTTTTACAGTACTGAGTGGAATGACATCATATATGTGTATTATTGATGTCTAGCCCTGTGTTCAATACAGGTGTTATTCAGAGAATTTTGACAGAGTTATTGCCCTTGCTGGAATTAGAATTTGTATCATTTTTATACGCCCGTCATTTTTTGACGGACATACGTTACGGCATCTGTCAGTCTGTCTGTCCATCCGTCTGTAAACAATTTTTGTGTCGCCTACTCCTTCAAAAGTTTACATGCTACATTATTCAAACTTTGCACACATGGTGATCATCAATTGCCGTTGTGCATGTGACAAGAGCAGGTAACTCCATTTTGTATTTGCAGAGTTAAGCCCCTTTTTATTCTTAAACATTACAGTATTGTGTCGCCTTCTCTTTCAACATTTTACATGCTATATTGTTCAAACTTTGCACACATGTTGATCACCAATTGTAGTTGTACATGTGACAAGAGCAGGTAACTCTGTTTTGTATTTCCAGAGGTATGCTCCCTTTTAGTATTTAAAACATTACAGTATTGTGTCGCCAACTCCTTCAACATTTTACTAACTATATTGTTCAAACTTTGCACACATGGTGATCACCAATTGCCGTTGTGCATGTGACAAGAGCAGGTAACTCTATTTTGTATCTCCAGAGTTATGCCCCTTTTTAGCCCGACTGTTTACAGTAAGGGGTATAGTAATAACTTTTGTCCATCCGTCCGTCCGTCTGTCCATCTGTTAACATTTAGAGTTTTTGGTTAAAGTTTGTGGTTAAAGTTTTTTACTGAAGGTTCAAGAGGTTTTTTTTTTCTTTTCCTGTTTAGTTGACATTTGGAGTTTTGGTTAAAGTTTGTGGTTAAAGTTTTTCATTCAACCTTCAAGTACAGGCTATATCTGGTAGTTCTTGTCTGATCATCACGAAATTTCATATGCAGGTTTTAGGTCATGTCTTCATGAGAACGTCCCCTTTTGGTCGTGATCGGTCAACCGGTATGGCTGCCCGAGCCCAAAACCCAAAAACAATTAGCACAGTCTACAGGTCGTATTTTTGAAGGGATTTCATTGCTACTTCATAGAATGCCTATGTATAATGCCTAGATGAGAATGTCCCCGTTTGGGCATGATCTGTCAACCGTGATGGCTGCCCAAGCCCGAAACCCAAAAACTTTTAGCACAGTCTGCAGGTCATGTTTAATATAGATGCATTTCATTGTAACCTGATACGATGACTCCGTATGATGTCTACATGCGAATTTCTCCATTTGGGCATGATCTATCAACTGTCACAATTGCCCGAGCCCAAAACCTGAAAACCTTTAGCACAATCTACAGGTCATATTTATGAAGGGATTTCATTGTAACTTCGTAGGATCAATCCACATAATGCCCAGATGAGAATGTCCCGTTTTGGTTGCGATCATTCAACCATGATGGCTGCCCGAGCCCGAAGCCCGAAAACCTTTGGCACAGCTACACATCATATTTATGGAGGGATTTCATTGTAACTTGATATGTTGACTTCATATAATGTCTACATGAGAACGTCCCCTTTTGGGCAACTGTGACGGCAACAGGGGCCTGAAGCCCGAATACCTTTAGCACAGTCTACAGGTCATATTTATGGAGGGATTTCATTGTAACATGATAGGTTGACATCATATAATGTCTAGATGAGAACGTCCCCTTTTGGGCAACTGTGATGGCAACAGTGGCCCGAAGCCCGAAAACCTTTAGAATATTCCACAGGCCATAATTATGAAGGGATTTCATTGTAGCTTGGTAGGGTGACTCCAAGTTTGTGGTCAAAAACCCAAACAAACACCACCCCCACCCCCATGGTGCCAGTTAGGTATTTTTTTTTCTCTGCTCAAAATGCACTCTGAAGGATTTAGACTGACCACATGTGGAAAAAAAAATGGACTCCCCTAACACACCCCCACTCTCCCCCACCCCTCACCTCCACCCCACCTCCTCCTCATCCAGAGCCATTCATGCAATATTTTTTCTTTGGTACAAAATGCATTTTTAGCCTGACTATAGTCAGGGCTATAGTCATGACTTTCGTCCGTCCATCTGTCTGCAAACAATTGGTTTCCAACAGATTACTCCAGTTTGGATTATTTGTTTTCAACCAAAGTTGATATGTGTATTTTCCAGCTAGTAATACAGGCCAGGTTTCAATATAGATTCCCCCCCACCCCCCTCCCCCCTCCCCACCCTCCCACACACACACACACACACACACACACACACACACACACACACACACACACACACACAAGGTGTCACTTAGGCAATTATTCTCAAAATGCATTTTGCAGGATTGGGAGTCATTACATGTAAAAAAGAAAATTGACTCATATAGCCCAACATTGCTTTAAGTACTGCATCTTTAATCCTTTACCTAACACAAGTTGAAGCCAACAGTACAAATTATTTTTCTGAAACATCAGATTTTTTCATTTTTTATTTACTTCTAACCATGGCTTATTACTCCTTATTGGAACAAGCTCATCAAATTTGTTCCATTAATAGGTCATGGGGTATGTTTTGAAGTAGAGAAATGAAAAAATAAAATTTGAATAGCAAATTTTGTATATCACGAGTGCAGATATGGCAGATTCGTTAGGTAAACTGTTAACAAAACAGGCTGCTTGCGTGACATCACTCTAGTTGTACTTGAAACATTACAGTATTGTGTTGCCTTCTCTTTCAACATTTTACATGCTATATTGTTCAAACGTTGCACACATGTTGATCACCAATTGCCGTTGTGCATGTGACAAGAGCGGGTAACTCTGTTTTTTATTTCCAGAGTTATGCCACCTTTTAGTACTTAAAACATTACAGTATTGTGTCGCCTACTCCTTCAACATTTTACATGCTATATTGTTCAAACTTTGCGCACATGGTGATCACCAGTTGCCGTTATGCATGTGACAAGAGCAGATAACTCCATTTTGTATTTCCAGAATTATGCTCCTTTTAGTACTAAAAACATTACAGTATTGTGTTGCCTTCTCCTTCAATATTTTACATGCTATATTGTTCAAACTTTGCACACATGGTGATCACCAATTGCCATTGTGCATGTGACAAGAGTAAATAACTCCATTTTGTATTTCCAGAGTTATGCCCCTTTTAGTACTTAAAACATTACAGTATTGTGTTGCCTCCTCCTTCAACATTTTACATGCTATATTATTCAAACTTTGCACACATGTTGATCACCAATTGCCGTTGTGCATGTGACAAGAGCAGGCAACTCTGTTATGTATTTCCAGAGTTATGCTTCCTTTTAATACTTGAAACATTACACTATTGCGTCGCCTACTCCTTCAACATTTTACATGCTACATTGTTCAAACTTTGCATACATGTTGATCAGCAATTGCCATTGTGCATGTGACAAGAGCAGGCAACTCTGTTTTGTATTTCCAGAGTTATGCCTCATTTTAGTACTCAAAACATTACAGTATTGTGTCACCTACTCCTTCAACATTTTACATGCTATATTGTTCAAACTTTGCACACATGGTGATCACCAATTTGCCGTTGTGCATGTGACAAGAGCAGGTAACTCCATTTTGTATTTCCAGAGTTATGCCCCTTTTAGTACTTATTATTTATTTATTGGTGTTTAAGGTCACATATTTCTGCACAATGGCTAATCATGACCACGACAGTTTTAAGGGTGGAGGAAGCCAGAGTACCCGGAGAGAACCACTGAGCAATGGCAAGCAACTGTCAGCTCCCCAACATACTAACTCCACACAAGCAGGGTTAGCATTGGTTGAAGACAGGTGCACCATCGACGTGCAGTATGCCTTAGTACACAACGTCACCGTGCCCCAACGTGGGCAATGGGGGTGAAGTGTCTTGCCCAAGGACACAATGCAATTGCCGCAGGTGGGATTCGAACCGAGGACCTCTCGGCTTGCAGCCTGCACCTCTACCTACTGAGCCACCGCGCCCCCCCAACCCCCCCCCCCCCCCCCCCCCCTTTTAGTGCTTGAAACATTACAGTATTGTGTCGCCTTCTCCTTCAAAATTTTACATGCTATATTGTTCAAACTTTGCACACATGTTGTTCACCAATTGCCGTTGTGCATGTGACAAGAGCAGATAACTCTGTTTTGTATTTCCAGAGTTATGCCCCCTTTTAGTACTGAAAACATTACAGTATTGTGTCGCCTACTCCTTCAACATTTTACATGCTATATTGTTCAAACTTTGCACACATGGTGATCAACAATTGCCGTTGTGCATGTGACAAGAACAGGTAACTCTGTTTTGTATTGCCAGAGTTATGCCCCATTTTAGTACTTGAAACATTACAGTATTGTGTAGCCTACGCCTACATTTTACTTGCTTTATTGTTCAAACTTTGCACCCATGTTGATCATTAATTGCTGTTGTGCATGTGACAGGAGCAGGTAACACCATTTTATTTTTAAATGACGAGAATCTTCTCTGTTTTTAGCTTTTATGATCCTCAAAATGTCCTTCTCCTTGGCGACACCTATCGTCAATCGTTATCAATGAAGTCAACCTGTCAGTGAATGCATGCTACCATGGAGAATCTTCTACAGCAGCCTTGTTTTTATTTTGTGAAGACCTCAGATCGATTAATATGAAAATGTGAAAACAGGTGAATTACCCTTTACCCCAGACAGGGCAGGGGAATGGGCAATGATTGGAGGGAGGACAGACATAGTCGAGTCAACAAAAATTTCAAACTTTACCACAGAGAAACTTGTCATGTTCCAATTTTGGCGGGCGTATGTTGCCCCGTCAGGCGGTGATCTTGTTTACCATCCATTGCAACTAAGGTGTGAACTCACAATTTTTCTTGGAAATGCATGTCTACTTGTGACAGACCTCCTGCATAGGTTGTATATGCATGGTTATTCATTCAAGAAATTTAATACTAAAACATATTTGTTCTGGCAAGAAAAGTAAAAGGATTTGAAAATATGTGAATAATCAGATTGCAGACATGATAAAAATATTCATGTTTATTCATGATTATTATAAGGTGCCAAATTTATACTGAAATTATGGTTTTATCAGAAATTGGTGTAATGTAAATTCTAAAATTATTATTTTAATAAAGATTCCTTGCAGGAACCCTGGGAAGTGTAGCTGTGTTTGTTTACTGTTGTGAATAAGCTCTGTTTTACTCAAAAAATAGTACCCAGTCATTAATGTGTGGGGTGGAAGTCATCTGAATGGGCAACATGGGTTTAAACGATTGGTTGAACTTGACTTTATATCCATGTTGCAGTCCTGATTAGCCATTGTGCAGAAATATGCAACCTTGAACACCAATAAATAATAATTTTAAAATAAATTGGTGAGGTTTTTGTTCATTTTAATTTGATATTTTTTTAAATTCATGTTTTTTCGAGTTTTTTCTTGCCCAGTACTTGAAATAATTTCAACAGTGGAATAGTATCTGGAATCAAACTTCAATATTCCACTATATTTGAGGCTTATGGGATGTCCTGAAAGCAGAGAATCACCATAATTTAGGCAGAGCATATATTCACTAATTTGGGGGAATTTTAAAACCTGCATATGTATGCCTCTTAATAACATTTTCAACAACATTAATACAAAATTATTCATTGGATCATTTACAACATGTGTTAATGCCCCAACATTATTTCCAATGTGTTTTACCTAAACTGAATACATTTGCTGCTTATATGCAGCCCTGCTGTTACTGTTGAACATTAACAATAGAAAGGTTTCTTCAAGTAGTACAGTGCCAGCTGACTTAAGTTGCAGGATGAATACAAGAAATTTTGATCCTTATATACCACTGGTCATGATTCAAACAGCATTTCTCTCTCCATGAGAGCATCACAAGAAATTGTGTCGCATATCAAAATTACCAATAAACAAAAATACAGGGACCCAAAGTTTCATGTTTATTCTACCACTTATTTTGTCTGGTGCTGTATAGTCGAGGTACATGTATACAGTATGTTTGATGCTTGACCACTCAATAGGTGAACATCCACTTGCGCACTTGCAAACTGGGAGAAACCTATAGCCCAAAAAGTAAATTTGTCATTCTTGGATGTGGACCACCAGATCACCTACTCAAGTTATCAAGAACACGTAATTGCTTATTTGATCCTCAAGTTTCACCTCACAGTCAGTGAAGTGCAAATTTGTTTGTTGGGTCATCAATTTTATAGTGGACTAGCAAGTAAGAATATGTGTTGATGTGCCCCTACAGGTGGCAAAGTACCCCAAATCCATGTGCATCTTACATGTAAGACTTTGTGTCTTTCACCCATAAAAGTGCCTGTCATGTGCCAGCTATTGTATATGATACAAATATACACAGTGGCTTGGATATTCTGGGAAAAATACCCAAGGTCTAAATTTATGGGTCGTGGAGAAAGATTTACAGCTTCATTTGCTGATCTTTATAAAAAGAATTTTATCCCCCAAAGCATTAGGTAATGAGAGAATTCATGAATAACAATAAAACCACTGATGCTGAAAACCACTCATTGCATACAAAGAGAGCATCAGATGGCGTGGCTTTTGTGATATCCAGAAACAAACATATAATTTCTTTTTGATGTCTTTTACACAGTTCAAGCTGTCATCGAAAATCTGTTTGAACCCACCAATGTGGAAACTTAAGTGGGTTGGGTTTGAATTTAAATATCATTTAAATTCTCACCTTACCAAATTGATGCGATTTTGATGGAGGGCGATTTAATTTGATAAGGTCCCAATTTATATTAAGTAATAAAACAGTGTTATACTCCAGTTCTGTTTGAATATTTAACCTTTTCTGTCCAAACTGTCTAACTGGACTTTAGAAAAATATTTTACAACTTATATTTTTTACGTTTTTCTCTTAACATTTTATTCATTTCCTTCAGTTTGACCAGGGTCATCAGATTTCAAGCAATTCCTAAATTTGTTTACCATATGACCCCCAAGGCCTGCCTTAAGGATAAAGATCCATTTCTTGGGCCCTACCACATGATCAGTTTGGCTGCTGCATGCTCTCTATTTGTTACCTATGCAATTGTAAAGAAAAATTAATTGGTTTATGTCAGATAAATTGCCCTGGTCAATAAAATGGATAAAATACACAACTGTCCATGTTTTTCTGTAAATTATAAGGCCTAGAAGATGAAACAGACCAAGTGCAATGTATATGAACCTCTGAGGGAAAAAAAATAAAAAACCTATCCACCCACACACCTGGCTGCACACATATTTGAAAAAAATGGCTGAGAAACAAAACATCTACTTTGTGTGGCCTAACCTTAAATTCTTCCCTATTGCTTCACCTGAATCTCCCCATTGTTATACACAGAGATTATCACTTCAGATCAGGGTAATTGACCTCCAGTACACACAAGATGATTTGGTTATCAGACATCCAATGGGTGGACATCAACCTCTACTTCTAATTTCTTGACCAACAGAAACTTGAGAACACTTATCTAGGTGAAGGTCCAGGATCTTCACCAGGGAAAAGTATAACTTTTCATGCCTATTTCAGTACTTTCTGAAGTAGGCATTTGCAAATATTCTATTGTTCAAATCGAAGTCGAGTCAATCAACAAATTCAAGTCGAAAATAAAATCACGAATATAAAAATCAAATATGAAAAAAAAAATTTAATGTCTTAATAATACTGACGAAATTGTCAAAACAATACGAGGAATTGAGCGCGAGGCACAAGCACACATCATCAACATGGAACTTACACTCATATTTTACAGTGGATAAAATTATGGCTACATACATGTGTAATACACAAAACCCAAGCAACAGTGGCCACATCTCACTTCTAGTACACTTCAGTAAGAAGCATCCATCGCTTCATGATAAGGCAAGATCAGACAATGCCAAGCTTAAAGTCTAAGAAGGGAGCAAAGCAATCACAGGTACATACAGATTCTTTGTCTCCTATTCAACCGTGCATTCAAGTGTGCATGTACAAACGTTTGAATGTTAGCATGAATATGTGGATAAATCATCAGTACAATGCCAAAACAATCCTAATGTGTCTATTTTAAACTGGAAATATCGCGTATGAAACTACACTTGGACACCTGGTTCTGTCTAACTTGTTCGGTCGACTAAACATTTTTTTGGCAAGTTCATGACGATGGTCGAGTCAAATAAAAATCCAAATTTGCAGGGGCCTATTTTGAAGGCCTAAGTTCCCAAAAGTGAAGGAACAACTACAGCAAAATAACTAAGAAATAGGGTAAGAAAATATGAACCTGTTTTATGGATTTCAAGGAATGTATGTAGAAAATGGTTCTCCACCGACTCCCCCCTCCCCCCTCCCCCCCCCCCCCTCGAAACCCTCTTTTGGCTATGCCACTATTGACAGAGTTCCCTGAGCTCTGTCAAACAAGATACAATACAATAAATGATCAGTTTATCTCTAGAATACAGGAAATTGACTATATCCTATATTAAATTAATTGAATACACCTGTCAGTTGGGAAATATTAACTGGAAAAGTGGATATTCAGTTAACAGGGTTCCTCTGCACCTCAGTATTTTAGTTGAAACTCACTTTCTAAATGAAAAGAAAAGAAATGAACTGCAAGGATTTATGACAAAAAGTTATTTGCTTGCAGACAGATTATTTGGTAACAAATAGTCTTGGGATGGAATATAAATTTTGTGCCAGCTTTCTGCTGACACAGTGGAATATTTGTGCCAGCTTTCTGCTGACCCAGAAAATAGACCCCAACTCATTTCTTCTGTACTAACATCTAATATTTAGTATATAGACTTCAATGTCAAGGGTTACAGTTATCCACTGTGTGAAGCATGGAAAGGTATTAACATAAGGAATCCCTCCCTTGAATACATAGCCCCTGGAACTGGAATATGTTTGCAAAAGTTTTTTTTTTTTTCACACAACACAGTTTGCAATCTTTGTGTGTCTTTTATCACCTGCCCATTTCCTATATCCATACCACTGAGTTTTCAGATATACACAGCTGCAGACTTTTGAGCTGTACTCAGAACAGACAATTCAATTAGGTTATATGTCAATAAAAGAAGAATTGAGGGCAGGCAGGAACAAGTGGAAAGTTTGGTGCTTCCCTATCTCAGTGCTAACGGCTACAACCAGTGCTGCTCCTGAAAGTACCTGTATCATGATAAAGCTTTTATGTTCTTCAGATATGTATCACAGACACCCTCCAGTAAACTATAATAAAACTTATGTGAAAGAATTTTGACTGCCGAAATTGAGGTTGCATTGAGCCATTGGCTTGTGATTTCAAATCTAGCAGGTCAACAGCATGAGGTGGTTGCAAATGACATGTTGATGGCAATAGACATGTTTCAACCAATGTTCATCACCATCAGGCTTTGTTTGTGATCAACAAGATGATGAGTTTTACAGTTACTTGCTGGTACAACATGGTTCTCCTCCGATACTCTAGCTTCTTCCACTCATTAAATTGTGTGACGTGATATAAACTTACAATAGAATGTGTTGGTAAAATGCCAGAAAAATAATTATATAAATATGATTACTAAAATTAACCCTCGCTACAATAATGTTGAATGTCAAAAGTTCCATGTACACAGCATACATTAATTCTTTCACTACTATATGTCCCTTCTGGGAGTGCATGTGGGTGGTGTGAGGTGGGGGTAGGCAGGGGGGCACTGGGAATTTCCCGCACCAGGAGTGTTACCCCCCACCTCACCCCCACATCACCCAAATTCGTTGGGAATATAAAATTATGCAAACACCAAAAAGATAGATATAATACACCCAGAGACCTGATACACATACACAATAGGAATAACCCGGTGGGCATATAATCACTGGCATAGGCAGAGTTAATTACATTGTGAGAGTTCTGTTTTACTCCAGTATTAGAAACTTTTTACACAATCACTGGTCGAAACACATCTAATCTCTGTTGTGAGTTAGATCATACTTATTAAATTTGTGGCTTGTGGAACAAGGGAGTCAAAAACAGATGTCTTGGCGAATTGTTATGACACTTGTTTTTGATACCTTAGTTTCTCTAGCCACCCATTTTTTTTTTCGTTTTGTTTCATTTTGATTTCCTCAAAGCAGCTAGAGTCACAGATATTGCAACTTTTCCCCAATTAAAACCAGGGTTTGTCTGCCCCCCCCCCCCCCCCCATCTGGGATCACAGCCCCTGCATCTGGGAAATCCTGGTGCCACCCCTGCAGTGCAGTAGGTCTGTGCTGAGTATGGAGATGCCACATACAGGGAATGGATACCAGCATGGTGTTATTAGTCGAGTTGTGACGAAGTCAAACTCGACTTATAGTTTGGTGAATGGCGGGCGGGCGTAAACAATTGGTTTCCGGATGATAACTTGATAGTGGTTCAACTCACATTCGTTAAACTTCATACGTAGGTTGGTCTTGGTGGGAGGAAGAACCCTATTGATTTTGGACATGCTACGTCGAAGGTCAAGGTCACAGTGACCTTGAAAGTAGTAAATCTTAAACAATTGGTTTCCGGATGATAACTTGATAATGGTTCAACTCACATTCATGAAACTTCATAGGTAGATTGGCCTTGGTGAGGGGAAGAACCCTATTGATTTTGGACTCGCTACGTCAAAGGTCAAGGTCAACGTGACCTTGAACATAGTAAATCGCAACAATTCCTTTCCGGATGATAACTTGATAGTAGTTCAACCTACATTCATGAAACTTCATAGGTGGGTTGGCCTTGGTGCGAGGAAGAACTCTATTGATCTTGGACTCACCAGATCAAAGGTCAAGGTCACAGTGAACTTTAACATAGTGTATCGCAACAATTGGTTTCCGGATGATAACTTGATAGTGGTTCAACCTAGAGTCATGAAACTTCATAGGTGTGTTGGCCTTGGTGCGAGGAAGAACCCTATTGATCTTGGACTCACCAGGTCAAAGGTCAAGGTCACAATGACCTTGAACATAGTATATCGCAACAATTGGTTTCCGGATGATAACTTGATAGTGGTTCAACCTAGAGTCATGAAACTTTACAGGCGTGTTGGCCTTGGTGCGAGGAAGAACCCTATTGATGTTGGACTCACCAGGTCAAAGGTCAAGGTCACAGTGACCTTGAACATAGTATATCGCAACAATTGGTTTCCGGATGAGAACTTGATAGTGGTTCAACCTAGAGTCATGAAACTTCATAGGTGTGTTGGCCTTGGTGTGAGGAACTGTTGTCACAACTCGACATTGGATCGGTGATCCTGAGCGGCATTTTTTTTAGTATAATGCATGCAACAAATGTAAGAATTCCTAATCCTGAAGTAGATTGATGCATAATTTTTAAATATGCCCTAACAATTTAAAATTAATAAAAGTGCACATTCCTGGCATTTACATTTTTTTCACCTTTACCTCATTTGCCCCCCTATATATGGTTCAGCACAGGAAATTACCAAATTGCCGAGCAGTGAAGGGGTTAAATGTCATAGAGAATTGTATTGAATAAGGACTGATTTTTTTTTTTAATTTCAGAAATGGAAGATGAAGTATATACACTGTGGATGTAATGTTACATTTCTACTTCTCATTCTGGCCAAGATTCTGCTGTCAATATTTGCCTGTCCTCTCAAGTGTCAGTGTAACGATATGTTTTATATGTACTGCGACTATCGTGGAATTGAGTCAGGCCAGCTACAGTCTTTAGTTCACGACATGCCTACTGAGGTGAGGTATCTCGATCTTAGCAAAAATCACCTGACCTACATAGCCGACGGAACATTTGAAAAGCTGTCTCTGATGACGGAATTAGACTTGTCTGGAAACTCTCTAAGCAATTTGAGTAATCTTAGCTTTGTTGGACTGGGAGATCTGAGTCACTTAGATCTGCAGAGTAATGCAATAACAGAAATCACTCATGACATGTTTTCTCACCTTTATCAACTCAAAGTTCTCGATCTTCGAGACAATAGGATTCAGAGTATCCATGGTGACTCATTGAAGAATGCAACAAAGCTGGAAATATTGTATTTGTCCAAGAATCTTCTTCAGATAATTTCAGCAACAATGTTAAATGGGCTGTTTTCTTTGAAGACACTGGATTTGTCGAATAATGCCATCATTCATATTCTGGATAACACATTCACACTTCAGAATCAGTTGACATCACTGAACTTAGAAAATAACAAGATTAAACAACTGACTACATTAACATTATTAGGGCTGTCATCTTTACGTGATCTCAACTTTAATGATAATAACCTGACAGATATCAGTCGCCAATATCTTTCACCATTTTATCATACCTTGCAGACATTATCACTGTCAAATAATCAGTTGTCAAGGTTATCTTCTGATTCATTTTCAGGAATGATTGGCCTGCGAAATTTAGATCTTTCTGGAAACAAGATATCTCAAATTAGTGAGAATGTCTTCACAAATCTGAACCTGAACATGTTTTCTCTCTCAGGTAATCATCTGAATCTATTAGACAGGACTACTTTCAGCAAAGTTAAAAGTGTTGTCTCACTTGATTTATCAAAAAACAATATCTCTTCCATATCTACAGGGTCCTTTGATAGTTTTAGGGAAACAACTTATGAACTTGACTTAAGTGCTAACAAACTGAGTGCTATAAAACTAGGGATGTTCCGCAGAATGTCTTCTGTTCAGTCATTGAACCTCTCTAAGAATGTTATTACAAACATTGATGACAGTGCTTTTTCAGACTTGACAAATCTTCAGAAATTTGATCTGTCTGGAAACAAATTAAACTTTTTATCATATAACATGCTGTATGGTTCCAGTATTTTAAATGATTTGAATCTGCGGTGTAATCCTTTGAAGACTTTTTCAGGTTTCAGATTCAGTAATGTTGAAAATAATTTAAGTGTTCATATGAATCTTACAGTAAAGTCCACCACTGCAGAATCTGCTCATGTGATATGGCCATACAAAGATGGTTCTCAGTTGTACTGGTCTGTATTTATAAAATGTGTCAATGTAGTGCAGTGTGATAAAGATCCAACTCATGCACAAAATCTGGCTCGAAATAAAAAAGATGCCATCGTTCATCATTTACATCCATCATCTACGTACTATATTTGTGTTGTTCCAATCTTCATGGACAGAAGAGTACATGTTAATCAATGTGTCATGGTCAGGACTAGAGATAAACTTGTGGTACACACCACAGAAAGATTAGTGTCAACACACACATCGGTGTCATCTTTTTCAAAAACAAGCATATCTCTTGTCCTCATTATTATTTCACTCTCATTCCATTTATGATAACTCCACGTATCTTCATTTGAAAAAAAATTGCCACACAAACATTTCCTGCATCATAATGTATTGTGCATTACCACTGAAACGAACAGGCAAATCTTTCAACAAAAGAGCAGTGAAATTATCTTTCTTTTATGACAAATAAATGAGCTGTGTCAATAAGGATATAATTGGTTGAATTTCTGATTGCAATATTGCATTATTTCTGCCAGGAAAAAGAAAATCCAGGCCCATTCTATGAAGAAAATTGGGATTTGATAAAATGAAAAATCTCTATGTGTGTGCCATGTGAGGTATATTTATTCATTTTAGCAGTCTGAAATCACATATCCTTGCATTTTCCAGCAATTGTGGACATACAATTTCAGAAAACTTTACACATTTCACCTCTTCTAACTTTTCTTACATATTAAATTGAAGAGATGAACATTGAAAACAAAACAATGACTGCATGTTAAATGCAATCATATAAAATATGGCCAGATCACTATATGGGAAACTATGCTGTTGAAAACTGTTGATTTTTGACTTCAGTGTGTTGAAGTGTAGGCTTTTTTGGAATAGGATTATGCGAATCAAATTCCAAATTGAATCAAGCAAGGTATTCAAAAACAGAATTGAATTTTGAATCGAATTGTATTGGATGAAAATAAGAACTCCATTTATTATTGATTGATGGTGCACTGGATGAACCAAATCACATTCAGGATTTTGCAGTAGATAACCACCCAAATTTTTGCATCTCTTGAGAAATAATGACCAGAATTCCCATATTATTGTATCTGGGAAGTTGCAAAAGTTTTGGATCGAAGGCCTACAGTGAAATAATAAGGCCATTGTCAGTTAATTTTCAGTTTAGCTTTATTCCAGGTCATCAGAACAAAATGCTGAATGAGGTTATTATTAGTTATATCCTCATGGAGAAATTGCGTAATATATCCCTTTCCACAAAATGCATATTTAATCATTTTGTATGTACACACTGCTTCCTTGCATGTGCAGTTTGTCTCAGATCGTAGAACTTTCCAATGACCAGGGTTATATACAACACAGCCTATAACAAAATGTACCATTAGTCAATATTTTACCCTTAATAACACCAGACTATATCCTCATTAATAATGAGGTAATAATCTGGCATTTCAATGGATGACAAAGAAACATGAAATGGTCGTATTCTCCTGGCCCTACAAAGGATGCGGTCCATTTGCAGAGCCAGTAATAAAGAAAATGCAGTATTATTTTTGGCCACTCTGGTAAAAAAGCCCTGTTTTACTGGTAAAATAGGACCCAGTCACCAATGCTTGGGATGGAAGTCCTTTAAAATGGGCATAAACGATTGACTGAACTTGACTTTATCTCCATGTTGCGGTCACGATTAACCACTGTACAGAAATCTGTGACCTTAAACACCATGAATAAATAAATAATAATTATTTTGGACAAAAAACAAAATGAGGCGAATAAAGCTAAACCGGAAATTAATTAACCATGGCCTAAATATGGTTTGGTTTCTCCAGTGCACTGTCCCGTCCTCTCTTCAATTTATCTGTTAACTCTTCCTATTTAACATGCAGTGAACATTGCACAGGGCTTAAATTCCATTCAGTTTTGCTAGAATCCAAATGAGAATCATGCTGTACATCTTCGGTGGGATATCCAACCGTTTGCGAGAATCTTTAGGAGAATCACATAATGAATTCTCGCTGAATTATAAGCCCAGATTGCAGTTGCATTGTTTCTCGAGGTTCAGGTTGGTTTCCTGCACAATGGGAATAATATGCTACCTCACACCATTCTGAGTGCAGATGAACATGCCTGTGAAAAATTTAAAAATATTTGATGTTCTGTATTCAAAAATAAATCAAATCGAATCACAGAGCCAGTTCAAGATAAGATTGTTTTTATGAATATGCACAGGGCCCTATATTTGAAATCACATTATGAGATTCGTTAACTGGTTGAGTGTTAGAAGCCCATATTTTGGGCTCCATTCAGAAGTACCTGCACCGTAATTAAAAGGTTCCATTTTCTGTGTGTGTGCTTCCTATTTTCTTTGGAGCAGGATTATTTTGTCAATATGGGTTTGTCTTGTACCAGATAAATGACACCTATGTTTGGTTGTATATGTATTGCTGTACATGTTGGCACAAAACTCTTAGGTTTTACAATGGAACCCTTTTAAAATGTAATTGAAAGGCCTCATTGCCAGGTAAAACATTCAGTTAACAAGTTATTCAATTTACCCAAAATTAGTTGTTTCCCCATTTTCTCGTGATAAACTGGTAATTTATTCTATTATAGCTCATTTGAAAGAGTCTTAGAGCTCTGTCAAACTAGATTTAATAGGTTAAATGCATGTGGATTTCCTGAAGCCAGCCCACAAATATGGAGAATTAAGTGCTCAGAGTAAATCTATAGATCACAAGATTTTTTATTCAGTGAAAAGGAGTTTACTCTATAACCTGTAAGCAACTAACAGATCAAATTTGTATGGGGGTTGGGTAAATTGTTTGGTCTTTGGAAGTTATACACAGTCCAGTTAAATGGGCTTGGAGTTACCCTTCCTGCTAATAGAACTGATATCCATATTGCTAGTAACCCTTTACCTAACATAATCGTAATGTCCTACCATTACTATTTTGCTCCAAAACATAGCTTATAACTGGGAGCATGGTGGCTGAGTGGTTATGGCATGGGACTTCAAATTGAGAGATTCCCACCAGGAGTAACTGCATTATGTTCTTGGGCAAGGAACTTGATCCTGATTGCCCACTTGGGGGCACAGCAATGCTGTGTACTAAGGCATACTGCACGTCAAAATGGTGCACTTGTCTTCAACCAATGCTAACCTGCTTGTACGGAGTTAGTGTGTTGGGAGTCTGACTGTTTCGCGCTGCTGCTCAATGGTTGTCTCCGGATACTCCAGCTTCCTCCTCCTGCAAAACTGCCCAACACGAGGTTACCCTGGCTGTCAAAAGTGTCATTAAAACCTCATTAAAAAAAGCAGCTTTTGGCCTCTCATTGGACCAAACGCATTGAAATGAAGTAGTGTTTTGATTATTGTTATGTTAATAGCAAGAGTCAGTGAACCTAGCACTTTTAGATACCAGCTTTTGAAAGGTTTTCCAAATCAACAGGGAACACCCTCTGCTAATATCTATTGAAGTTTTGGACAAACATTACCAATACAATGCAGGACTGTACAGTACATGGAGAGTGGATTACTACAAAAAAAAAAACAGTGTGGAATTTCCACCCAGACAACAGATAAAAAGTATAACAAAAAAAGTATTGGAAAGACAAGCAATGTTTGATTCAATGAACCTCTAGGTTTAACCCATATGTCCAATGGCTAAAACCTTGCTTGCCCTTCTTACAATTTATCACAGGAATAAATTTATGTCCTAGTAGGGTATGTGTTTGCATTACATCCAAGAGCACAAAAGTCAATTGAAATTGATTAACCTTCTGTAAATGTTGTATTTACATTACAGAGAGTGAGATGGTCATCTGTGGGAACTCTTGGAAGGAGAGCAGTACTTCTTTGCTGAAGAAAACAGTTCTGTTCTGCTGGTAAAATAGGACCTGGTACCAAATGCCAGTAGTGGAAGTTCTCTAAAGTAGACAGTCCAGGTATAAATGGTTGGCTAAACTTTACTTTACACTTTTGTTGCAGTTATGAAATACAAAAGTGACCTTAACCACCAATAAATAATAAAAATAATAAGATCCAGTGGGTGAGCATACACCTATTTCCTTTTATTTATTGATACAGCAGAACTTGAGAACAGTCCTCCTGCAAGACCACCCGCCCCCCCCGCCCCCCCCCCCCCCCCCCCACAAAAACTGCAGTTCATTGGCTACCATATCCACATTTATCTACTGGAATACCAAGTGAAGGTAAATATATACCATGATTGCGGTGTATCTTCAATGTTAAGTGATACAGTACAGATACTGGGTTATGTGCAAGATACACCAGGCATAAGAACACCATGTAAGAAAGCATCTAATTGGAGGTAATGGGGGTGCGGTGACATTGCGCTACCCAGTTCTCGACAGATCACAGAAGTTAAGCAACATCAAGCCCGGTTAATCATTGGATGGGTGACCGTCTGAGCGATCAATTTGGACTCCCATGTTGTGTCCTTGGGCAAGGCACTTAACCCCGATTGCCCACATGGGAGAACGATGACGCCGTGTATGCATGTCTTCAACCAGTCTAACCCTGCCTGTGCTGCAGTGCGGAGTTACAATGTTGGGGAGCTGGCAGCTACTCGTCGTTGCTCGGTGGTTCTCTCTGGGTACTCCGGCTTCCTCCACTTGTAAAACTGTCACGGTCATGATTAGCCATTGTGCATAAGTATATGACCTTAAACACCAATAAATAAATAATTGGAGGTAATGCATCTGAGTGACATTATGACATGGATGAAATGCTTTGGCGCAATACAGTGTCAGGCAAAAAAGTTATCAGACTGCCGAAAGTGACATTTTTATTTAGACATGTCAGCTTCATCCACTAAATTTAAAGTTTAATCATGGAATAAATATGGGTAGTGTACTGGGATGGGAATCAATGACCTTTGGTGGAGTTTTTCCTGTGTTTCGTGTGCACCTTCAGTTCTCTTGAAATGGGCATACAGGAAAACCTCCAAAATCAGGTCGTTGATTCCAGTCTCTCGTGTTCTGTCAGGCAAACAATGTTCAGGCTGGTCCATCAGGATTTGATAGAATAAAAATTTCCTTCACACAATAGGCAGGTGACCATCGTGCCCCTCAAAAACCTACTTTTTCTTTCATCATTATGAACACCATATTCTGGCAGCTGAAACACCTTATTTTTCCATGAGGCAGATTTCTGACAACTGTGGATATACAATTTTAACAAACTGCTTAGCTTTACATCATTCATCCCATTTAAATTTTCTTACATCGTCAACTTGAAAATAGTGGTTACTTAATTCAATCACATAAAATATGTCCTGGACAACATAATACAAGTTTTATTATTTCTGTAAGGTTCATCAAGTTTGAGGAAAAGTTGGCAAAATGAATTTAGCCCTTGAGGGGGCTATCTGCTTCCCTGGCAGAAACCATTGTCAAGTTATCCACATGTTTGGTGTCCCTGTACCAAACTGCTTGATGTGTGTGCTTTGTAAATTGACAATGGTATTGCACAGTGTCAAATTCCATGTTGTCAACATTGTATCTGTAGATTTTCAGAATGCCATAATTTATTGAAATCAAATCAAAGAAACTATTTTAATAAAAGTATTAATTTTTGTTAACAAGTGTCATATTGTTTTTTCTCATTCCATGCCATTTCATTCAAAAACAGGCAAAAAAGGTATGCTGGCTCTTGGTACCACACTTGAGCATAGATAGTAGATACATGGGGGTGATGATGCTGGTCCCTAATTAATGGTGGATCCAGGATTCTAACCACATTACAGTCAATGGCAACGAGGCGAGACATCATCTGACCCATTCAATGGTGGGTTGGGAACAAGGACAAGAGAGTTATTCCACTCATGTCGCTGAGATTCAAGGTCCTCCAGGGGCAATTTTGAACAAGCACAATGCCATGGGACAGCCTATCACCCACCAACTAAGTCCAACAAGGTTTATAACTTTAAAATAAATACCTGGTCACTGCTAGTTCAAAATCCTATTCATCATATTATCACCAAAAATCTACACATTTAAAATTAGGGAAAAAAAAATTCTTGAAATGGTTTCTTTGAAATATGATGGCAAGAAATCGTAATGTGATGACAGTAAATTCTAATTCCAATGAGGACAATAGTTCTTGAAGAAACACTTGAACATGGCTGGTTTGCAATCCCATTCATGATATCGCCAAAAAGCAAAATATTAAATTTGAAATCTTGAACGGTTTTGTTTGAACTGGGATGACAATAAATTGTAAAAGAAAGTTTAAGTCCAACAAGGGCAATAACTCTTGAAAGAAATTTTGGACAAAGCTGATTCGTAATCACTTTCATTATCTTATCACCAAATAGTATGTATTAGATTTGGAAAAAAAGGTATTTTGAACGTTTTTTTAGCTCACCGAAGGGAGCTTAACTTATCACTTTTCGTCTGTCGTTGCTGTCCATCGTCGTCCATCGTGACCTTTACATTATCGACTTCTCACAAACTGCTTGACCAAATTGAACCATATTTTGTGTGCATGTTCCTTATCATATGCCAATTCACGTTTTTACAAATAAACTTGCCGCGCCCAGGGGGCACCAGAAGGGGCATAACTCTGATAGCACCCATATTTTTTTTCAAAAATTAAAAAAAATCTTTTTCAGATCCACCCGTCAGAATCTTTTCATATTTGTTATACAACATCTCTAGGGGGGTCAGATTCAAGTTTGTTATAATTGAGTCCCTCGGTTAAGATTTGGGCTCTCTATTGGAGCCCAAAGTTTATTTGGTGCAATTTGAGGAAATTTCTTTAAAAATCTTCTTCTTCAGATCCACCAGTCAGAATCCTTTCATGTTTGGTATACAACATCTCTAGGAGGATCATATTCAAGTTTGTTCAAATCCAGTCCCTGGGTTAATAATTGGGCTCCCTGTGGGAGCCCAAATTTTAACTTTTTGAAATATGAGGAAATTTCTTTAAAAATCTTCTTCTTCAGATCCACCAATCAGAATGCTTTCATATTTGGTATGCAACATCTCTAGGGGGGGTGTCAGATTTAGGTTTGTTCAATCGGGGCCCCTGAGTTAGTATTTGGGCTCTCTATTGGAGCCCAATGTTTAACTTCATGCAATTTGAGGAAATTTCTTTAAAAATCTTCTTCAGATCCACCAGTCAGAATCCTTTCATGTTTGGTATACAACATCTATAGGGGGGTCAGATTCAAGTTTGTTCAATCCTAGTCCATGAGTTGATATTAACTTAGTACAATATAAGAAAATTTCTTCAAAAATCTTCTTCAGATCCACCAGTCTGAATCCTTTCATATTTGGTATACAACATCTCTTGGAGGGTAAGACTCAAGTTTGTTCAATCCTGGTCCCGGGGTTATTAATTTGGGCTACCTATGGGAGCCTAAATTTTAACTAAGTGCAATATGAGGGAATTTCTTTTAAAATCTTCTTCTTCTTCAGATCCACCAATCAGAATCCTTTCATATTTTGTATACATCTCTAGGTGGGTCAGCTTCAAGTTTGTTCAAATTGGGACCCTGGTTTAATATTTTGGCTCCATATTTGAGCCCAAAGTTTAACTTAGTGCAATGTGAGGTGATTTCTTTAAAAACCTTCTTCATATCCACCAGTCAGAATTCTTTCCTATTTGGTATATGACATCTCAAGGGGGATCAGATTCAAGTTTGTTCAATTTGAGTCCTTGGCTTAATATTTGGGCTCTATGGGCAGGGGTGGGGTGGGGGCATGTTAGGTTCAGGATTGTTCAAATCCATTCCTTAGTGTTTTTTCATAAAATTTGCCTCCCATGACTTCATTCCTTTGTAGCGTTGATGAACCATGCCTAACTGAATGTGACCCCAAATACTTCTTTGAACCACTTTGGCCGGTGAGCGGTTAATGACAAGAAATTGGGAAGAACCGAAGAGCGCATGGAGCACAACCCCCCCCCCCCCCCCTCCCCACACACACACTCGTGGCGTCGGATAAAAATTAAATTCAGTACAATGCTCTGGTGGCTTCTGCTTCTTTGCACATCACCACAAGGTTTTTCAGGCAAAATATTTTCAGAATTTCGTGCAGAATCATTCAAATTTTTTACAAGGGAAACTAATTAACGGCTAACGGACATCCACGCTGGCGCTGCAGATATTTGTCTGCATTCATTGGGTACAGTTTGCCTATTATCCACGGATAATACCATGGCCTCTGGTCTTCAGGCTTGTGAAAAAAATTGAGTTAACAAAAAATGTTCATGTGGATATACCTTGACATTTGCATTAGTTTGTTCTTACACGTCACCATTGGTCCAACTAAAGTTGTCTGTCTCCATGGGAACCCTGGAAAGTGAAGCAGTGCTTCTTTACTGCAGTAAACGAGCTCTGTTTTACTGGTAAAATAGGACCTGGTCTCCAATTCCGGGAGTGGTAGTCCTTTAAAGTGGGCAACATGGGGATAAACGATTGGCTGGACTTGACTTTATCAATGTTCGGCTCATGATTAGCCATTGTGCAGATAATGTGACCTTAAACATCAACAAATAAATACATAATGTAGGCCAGTCGATATTCAATTTACTGCGAAGGGTCCGATGAAATGCTGAAATCTAATTATTTCGAAGGCCCAGCACTCTGAAGGTCCAAAATTCCAAAAACCCAAACGAACGTCCTATTCTCCAAAGCTCCAATATTCCCAAGGCCCAAGTCCAAAGGTCCAATATTCCGAAGACCCAATACTCCGAACGTACGATATTCTGATGGACCAATACTCCGAAGGTCCAATATTTCAAATACTCCAAATTAGGAAGCGCTGTGGCTCAGTGGTTTATTAATAGGGCATTGGATTTCAAACTGAAAGATCCATGCTTCGATCCCCGCCAGGGGTAACTTCGTTGTGGCCATGGGCACTTCATCCCGATTGCCCACGTGGGGGAGGGCATAGTGGCCTTGTGTACTAAAGCGTACTGCACGTCGATGGTGCCCCTGTCTTCAACCAATGCTTACATTGCTTGCACGGAGTTAGTACGTTGGGGAGTCTGACAGTTGCTCTGTTGTTCTCTCCGTGTACTATCGCTTCCTCCACCCGAAAAACTGTCTAACACGAGGTGACCCTGGATGTCAAAAGTGCCATTTAAACCCTATTAAATAAATAAATTTCAAGTGTCCTACATTCGGAAGATCCTCGGCTATGTACTAAGATTTTGAATCCGGAACTTCAGTTTTCAGACATTAAACTTTAGCTGATCTTTGAAGCCTTTAAAAATGCCTTGTTACAACCCCTATTGTAGTAAAGTTGCTTAAAGTAATACGTATTACAGTAGGGGTTGCGATTGCATGTCTTAATGTAATGTCGTAAAGCGTATACTGTGGGGAAAATACCTCACTCAAAGCGCTTGTGAACTTTAAACATTTATTTGCATTTTGCGGCGGAATAACCAACCGTGCTTGTTTCTCAGCCGGTATAGCCAGGCTACTGGTAACAAAAGATTAACAACATTATATACAAAACAATTACTCATAACAACGGTGGATAAACATAGCCCCAAAACAGGAATTAAATCTTTTATAAATACAAGATTTGCCAAGCAGCGTGTAGCAATTATCTGAAAGACTAATCGGCGATTATCAGCTTATGCAACACTGCAATTACTGCATAAGCCAGCCTATAACAGTAATAAACTCAACTTTAAGTATCCTTAAAATGTATCCTTAACAGGTATCCTCATCTGATACGTAGCCATGAGGCTAAGAGCAGTATGTGCGAGTCACTCGAACGAGCAGTTGCTCGATAGCTCATTTGCTCGATGCACTTCGAGTCGTTCGAGCAGTATGTGGAGTCACTCGATCGAGCAATTGCTCTAAAGCTCATTTGCTCGATGGTATTCGAGTTGTTCGAGCAATGACTTTTCGGTAATTGCTCGATGACTTAGAGGAATTTGGGATAGGTATGTCTTGGGGTGGCCGAGAAGGCTGGGCCAAATAGGTATTAGTATCCTGAGATAAGTATCCTATAAAAAAGGTATCCTCAAATAATACAAAACCAGGCCATAGGTATCCTCAAATACTGACTTTTCAGTATCTGCTCGATAGCTTATAAGGGGAATTTGGGACAGGTATGTCCTGGGGTGGCCTAGAAGGCTGGGTCAAACAAGTAATAGTATCCTTAGATATGTATCCTTTAAAAGTATCCTCAAATAATACAATACCAGGCCATAGGTATCCTCAAATACCAAAATGAGTCGAAGAGCAGTATGTGCGAATCACTCGAACGAGCAATTGCTCTATAGCTCATTTGCTCGAGACTAGTTTAGTCTACTCTGCAACTTTGACATGAAAAGCCCCTGACATACTACTAGTAACTTATATTATTTCACCTAATGCAACAGTATTGTTACTGAAATCTTTAAATTAGTCCATGCAACTTTATTACATTAAGGCACGCAGTTGCATTTCCCGTGTTGTGAAGAAATTTTATTTTTAATTTTGACTCTATTTAGCTTTTCATCGGTGATGATAAATCGTTTTGAATATAGAAGGAATCATTACCCTTAGTTTCATTCTCTATAACGTTGCTAAATGTAATAATTATTACAATAGGGGTTGCAATTGCATGCCTTAATGTAATAAACGTAACTTTATTACAATAGGGGTTGCGATTGCATGCCTTAATGTAGTAAACTCAACTTTATTACAATAGGGGTTGTAATTGCATGTCTGAATATAATAAACCTAATTCTTGTTTGGCATATTATTAATTGAGAGAAAATAATAAAATTCGGTGTTCAGCTGTAACCCCCCCCCCCCCCTCCGGTCAGTTAGGCAATTTTTATTTTGCTCCAAAATATGAGTTTTGAGGGATTTAGAGTGAATTTCTCCGAATAAAATTAACCCTTATTTCCCACTCCCCACAGATTAATTGGGCAAATTGTGGTTTTGTTTTTTGTTTTTCCTCCAAAATGCGTTTTGAGGGATTTAGAGTAATTGTAAGAAAAAGAGAATGCTATTGCGTACCTTAATGTAAAAGGCCTAACTTTTTTACAACAGGTGTTGCGATTGCGTGCCTTAAAGTAATAAACATAACTTTATAACAATAGGAATTTCAATTACATGCCTTAATGTAAAAAACTCGTTTTTGAGGAATTTAGAGATATTTTGTGCGAAAAATTTACCCCTATCCCCTCCCCTCCCCTCCCCGGTCAATTGGACATTTTTTACGCTAAAATGCTTTTTGAGGGATTTAAAGTGATTTTATGCGAAAAATAACTTGCAAACTTCTATTACAGCAATGACGTTAATTAACAGCTCTCTTCAAAGTGTGCATATTGAATCACTTTTAGATTTCTGGATGGGGAGGGGTCCGCCGACGGATTGGGGGGGGGGGGTGCTCTTGAGCCCCCGCTCACCTTGTTTTTATTTCAGTAGTAACTTATGTAATTTTCCCAAATGCAGCAGTGTGGTTATTAAAACCTTAACGTAGTCAACGCTACTTTATTACATTAAGGTACGCAGTTGCACTTCCCATGAAAAGAAATAAACATTATTGTTTGTGAAGACATTTTATTTTTCATTTTGACTCTATTTAGCTTTTCATCAGTCGTGGAAAATCATTGTTGATTGAGTACAGACGGAATCTTTACCCTTAGCTTCATTCTCTATCGTATTGCTTAATGTAGTAATTATTACAATAGGGGTTGCAGTTACACGCCTCAGTTTAATAAACTTAACTTTATTACAATAGGGTTTGCAATTGCATGTCTAAATATAATAAACCTAATTCTTTTTTTGCATTATATTAATTGATAGAAAATAATAAAATTTAGTGTCCAGCTGTAACCCCCCCCCCCCCCCCCAATCCGGGTTGATTAGGCAATTTTTTTGCTCCAAAATGCGTTTTGAGTGATTTAGAGTGATTTTATGCAAAAAATGCAATTGCCTGCCTTAATATGATAAGCTTAACTTTATTGCAATGGGGGTTGCAACACTGCAAAGATTCTCTCTCTCATTTCTGAAAGAAATTGAACTTAACAGATTTTAAATTTTTCTCATTCTTTTATCACAATGTCCATTCATCGGATTGATTTACACACTTTCCATTACACTATTTGCATCATTGTCCATTACAGTTATCACTACTTGTTTCATTACCATTGTGAAGTATTTTCTCCTGATTTTAAACCTTGATCTACTATGTTAAGGTAATTTTATCACCACGATGTGGCCTAAGATGCTGATGTGACGTTGAGCACTAATAAATACACCAACAACTCTATAATGTCACTCCCAAGAGCTAATAATATAATAACAAGGGCAACGCACAAAGCGTGGGCCACTGCCCCCAGTCCGTAGGCATGTTCGAAGTTGCCTTACAGGTATTGAGGGACAGAAAACATTTCCAAATCAAAAGAGTTAAAAAGGACCTTAACTCTGGGAAAAAATATTGGACGGAACTCGTTCCTTGTGCATATCCGTTCCCCCATGCAGGTCTAACAGCAGACCAAAGGGGATCCAAATCCGACCGACGGCTTTGAAATTACATTCCAAAACGTGTGTACGGACAGACGATTGGACAGATGGAGAAACATTCTGATGAAGAAATTCTGAACAGTCGGATGGACAGACAGAAAAGTTCCAAAACTGGATGGAGCGGACCCAAATCAAAACTTGATCTAAGGGAAATAAACACACATACCAAATTTGGTTTCGATTTGGTGACACACACTGAAACCAGAAAAATTTTTAAAAATTTAAGTCGAAAAAGGCCCATAACTCCAGAAAAGCGGGACAGACCACGTTACTTGTGGATATTCTTTTGCAGGCGGGTCCATGAGCATTCCAAGAATAAATCAAATCCAACATGCAGTGAATGCAATGCAGAGGTCGATAAATATTTTCTAAGTCGAAAGAGTGAAAAAGTGCCATAACTCTGGGGAAAATTATTAGACAGAACCCGTTCCTTGTGCATATCCGTTCCCCCCAGACGGGAGTATCAGCATACCAAAGGAGAACCAAATCCGACTGGTGGCTTTGAAATTACAATGCAAAACATCTGTACGGACAGGCGGAAGGATGGCCGGCTTCAATAGATACCCCCGAATCCTCATTCGGAGGTCGGGGGCATAATAAAAGGTGTAAACCGTCTTTACTATCTTGCCATGTCACTGAAGCACGAGAACTTCGTTAGACCTTGATCCGAACAATGAAATGCCGGATTGTACAGAGACATCAACAACTGTCAACATCCCTGGGGCGTCACATTTGTACAATAACAAAACGATGTCATCGATAACATCAACTGTTTAGCGGGGATAAACAAACATAAATAAAACAGTCATTCATTTTCCCAATCAATCTTCAATATCTCGTGTGACCTACACGGGCATCCAAGACTGCCTGCCAACGTCTCCGCATTCCATCGACGAGCGAACGGAAGACTGCTGGGGCTTGTCCCTCCATTCGTCCACCAGATCTTGACCCAGCTCCTGTTGGATGCGAGATGCGAGGTTGCACTGGTCGATCTGTAATCGCGGCCTGCAATCGGTCCCAGGAATGCTCAATCGGGTTGATGTCACGTGAACTCGTGTTGGCCAGTATATTCTTTCGATTCCCTCATCTTCCAGATATTGGTTCTCAAGTCGGAGTCCGTGTGGTCTGGCATTATCGTCCATCAGGATTAATACCTCAACCCCCGCTCACGTGTACGGTCTCACAAACCGGGCTCCACAATCTCGCCCCTGTGTCTCTGACCGTTCAGAATAACCATACAGATCGTGTTCTCGAATTATGTAGTCGGCAGACCTCTCACTTCCGACTTCTCCACGACACAGGTACTCGACACAAGCTATGAAATTGAAAGAAAAATGATACCTGATAGCATTTTTGTATTGATGCTGACGTGCCCCCATAATGGTATCACAGAACTAAATATCTTCCCCTAGGCGACCATTATAACGTTCAGG
Source organism: Pictodentalium vernedei (assembly GCA_031216915.1). Taxonomy (NCBI): domain Eukaryota; kingdom Metazoa; phylum Mollusca; class Scaphopoda; order Dentaliida; family Dentaliidae; genus Pictodentalium; species Pictodentalium vernedei. Next base: position 224,779,771 of record CM062292.1, read on the forward strand.
CGAAAAAAATATGATCGCATCACTTTAATTTTGGCATTCAAATATCTCTGTCAAGTATAGCCCTTCAGACAACTTTTTCTGATCTGAAAACAGGGGGTCATGCAACAAATAAGAGAGAAAAACTGACACAAAGGGAAGTACCGGTCACGTGCATATATTTTTCAGGGAATTCCCTACAAAAACATACAAAAAGTAAATTGTATTTTTTAGGGCCAAAAGTCATTGAATCACCCTCTTTTTTATCAGGAATATTCAACAATAATGCAAGATGTCAATAAAATGTTTCAAACGTTTATTGAAACAATATGTTTTCCCAAGGCTGTTTATTTTTAGAGATTACATCATATCATTTTAAGGCGGTTCACTCTAATTGCAATATTTAGTTCCGCGATACCTAATGCCATTAAAGATATATAAATATTAACAATTTACCCAACTCGCTTTTCGAAAACGATAGCACTCATCTTCATTATACCCCTATCATATTTGATGATTCACACAACGTATCCATCAGTACCCGGTGTTAGTGGAAAGTGGGAAGAATAAGCTTTACAATGGTGTATTACACGACCGTTGGGTGTTCTCGGGTTATTCATAATAACTAGGATAAGTCGCAGAAAAGGCCGAAAAACGCTTAAAAGTTGCTTTTGATTGGAAAGGTGGTTACGAGCGACAATTCTCCAGTTTCTAAAAATTCGAAGTCCCATTGTCTATGGACGGTAGGATCAAATATTAACTGTGTACCTTTATCAGTTATTAATCTTGGATCCATATTTAATCATTTCTGGTGTTCACATTTATCTTTTATACACCCCCCCCCCCCCCCCTATTTTGAAAAAAACTCATCAAGCTGTCGGCATCCATAGAAACGAAGATGCTCACAAAAACATCCCATTGACTACTATTTATGCCGAGAAAATCATACATGTAAAGAACCCAATGGGAGAATGGGGAAATTTTTGTGCGAATCTCCCGTATCTATGGACGCCGACAACTTGATGAGTTTTCAAGTGACAGCTAAAAAGTGTATAAACGGTAAATATGAACTCCAGAAATTTATTTATTTATTAGGGTTTAACGACACATTAACAGCCAAGGTCATATCGTGTCGGTGACAGTTTTACGGGTGGAGGAAGCCGGAGTGCCCGGAGAGAACCACCGAGCAACGACGAGCAGCTGCCAGCCCCCCCCCCCCCCCCCCCCCCTGAGTGTCTTTGGAACGAAGTAGTCACAAGACATGGTAAGTCATTACTGCTGGGCGTGTTTACCGTCCTCCTAATAGTCCAGTCGAATTGTGGATTACTATTGCTACCTCCTTTGAGAAAGCTAAAGATACTCATATAAAAGATCTTATTGTCACTGGTGATTTCAACGAAAATCAACTTATGCCAGTGGGAAAAACGTTTTTGGAAGTTGCTAAATGTTTTAACTTATCTCAGCTTGTGACGGAACCGACGTGCCTTACTGAAACCTCATCGTCACTGCTTGACCTCTTTGCAGTATCTCAGTCAGTGCACGTCGTGACGTGTGAAGTTCTAGATCCTTTTTTTCCAGACATGATTCGCTATCATAAACCAATTTCAATTGAAATTTACTTAAAAAATACCAGTCCCAGTTGCTTTTAAGAGGCGTGTCTGGTCTTATAAATTAGGTAACTACGTAGATCTAAAGAGTGCAATCGCTAATGAACAATGGGTAGATAGTTTTGATAACCCCAACTTGGACACTATTGTATCTGATTTTACCGATAAGTTACTCTATCTGGCATCTGAGTGTATCCCGAATAAATATGTAACCTCGAGAACTAATCAGCCCATTTGGATTCATAATAACGCCAGATTACTTATCATGCAAAGAAAACGTTTGTATCGTGCTTCCAAACGGTGCGGCCTTCCTCAAGCATGGAATAAATACAAAAACAAGAGGAACGAGGTTGTTTCGGCGATACGGAAGTCTAAAACGTTTCATTTAAGCAAAGTTCAAAATGTGCTGAAAAGCTCAGAACTTCACCTGCTCAATGGTGGAAGACCCTCAAATCATTTGTAGTCGATAATACCTCATCGGGAATCCCAACCATAATCCATCAAAACAAAATGTATTTGTCGAACGTTGAGAAAGCTGAGGTACTCAACGAATATTTTTGTACTATTTCTTGTGTAGACGATTCCCAAGCCTCGCTGTCAACATCTGTTCCTCAACCCAGTGAAATTTTAGATGGCATAACGCTCTGCTGCCGCGAGGTTCATGAAGCTCTTAAAACAATAAATGTGGCCAAAGCCTCTGGTCCAGACATAGTCAGCCCGCGTCTGCTCAAAGAGTGTAAAAATCCATTGTGTGAACCACTATCGATCCTTTTTAATATCTTATTAAATAACCGTTACTTCCCATCTGCATGGAATAAAGCTAATGTGTCTCCAATTTTGAAGAAAACTCCTTCCAACTTCGTCACAAATTATCGTCCAATATCGTTGAAAAGCTGTGTAGGCAAAATATTTGAGAAATGTATCTTTAAGCGCATATGGAAATTTCTGGATGATAACAATATTCTAAGTCCATTCCATTCTGGGTTTACACCTCGGGACTCTACAGTTCTCCAATTAACAAATATATACGATCAGTTCTGTTACGCCCTGGACGAAGGCAAGGAGGTCAGGGTTGTTTATTTTGTGATGTGAGCAAAGCGTTTGATAAAGTATGGCACGCCGGGAAGAACAAAGTGATGCAGTTTTTTAAGATGTACCACCGCATAACGTCTCAACACATTGCTAATAAGGTCCCGCCATTCATGTCGGCGATCAATACCACACATTCTCTCCGTTCTAGTGGTAACCTCAGAATCCCCTTCTGTCGAACCAATTTGTACCAACCTTCTTTCATCCCAGAAGTAACTGAACTATGAAACAACATACCATTGCCAATAAGAGATAACAGTTCTAACAGCAACTTCAAGAATTACTTAAATCATAATAGCCGACGGCCGCCACCCTTCTTCAGTAATGCTAAATGTCGTGCAGCACAAATATACCATTGTAGGTTGCGCCTGGGATGCAGTAACCTCAACTCACATTTGTACGCAAATCACATATCACTGTCACCCTTCTGCCAATGTGGGGAAATTGAGTCAACTGAACATTTCCTGCTAACGTGCCACTCTACTTCAATATCCGAAACCGAACCATTGGTCAACTACCATTTATTCCAAACGTGTCAACCCTGTTCTATGGCTCCGAAGTTCTAAGTAATGAAGATAATAGCTCAGTCTTTGGTGTAGTCCAAAATTATATTGTAGCTACAAAGCGCTTTCCGTAAATGTGAGCGTATTTATATATTCCAATCTTTTTGCGCAGCCGCTTCGTAGGTCGCTGTAGTCTTCATCGGGGTGATTGTAGCCAAATACTCATTCAAATTGGTAAAGTTGCCTTGACGAGGGCGGCTGTGGTGGTCACGACTTTGGTGTGTGGAGCTGTGCTGTTTTACGGAATGGAGTTTGAATTTTACATATGGATGTGTAAGCCTGTCGTGCTTACAGTTGGCTGGAATCGTCATCGGCTTAGTTTACACCCTGGTTGGCTTCCTGTTTTTTTCTCTTCATACATAATTCTCTTATTCTTCGATACATCAGACTTTAATGACCATAGATGAAACAATGTATATGTAACCTTTTGACTATTATTATCCCGTTATATTGTAACATAAATGTTGTATGTGGAAACGACCTTGTAATTGTATAAGCTTTTTAGTTTTCTGTCGGATCCACCATCTATTATGTATAATTTATACTATTTTGAAATATTCTGAATAAATATTGGGTAAACTAAATCTGGCGAAAGTGGGGGGCCAGGGAAGAAGTTCGATGCTCTGCTCCTCAAGAAAGTCACTTTCTTTTTTGACTCAGTATATTATGAAAATTCGAGGTACCATTGTCTATGGAGGGCTGATTGGAATATTAACCTATACATTTATCAATATAACAATAACATGACTTTGGATGGCATTGTGGTTTATTAACGACCCAACAGGTGTGAATAACAACTTTTCAGCTCATTAACGGCACTCGACTTCATCTCGGGCCGACGATTTTCTTTGTGTTATCTTATGGTTAGTGGGAGACTCAAAGAAGAGGGTTAATATGCTAATCGGAGAGATTGGGAAGAATGGGGCAAGGGATGTCATCAAGCAGTTCGTCTCCGAGTGTTGGGAGGAGAGAAGAAGCGTGGGAATAGGGAGGCAGTTGGGAGTACAGGGGTAACCAAGGCCTTCTCATCCGATAACCGCGACAAATCAGCGGCCGGCCAAAGTGTTATTATTATTATTATGTTGTGCTAGAGAGCCTGGGTTATTGAGAAAACACTAGTTTTTGTCTTCCGACATTTTTAAAAATGCCAACATTTACCGAAATTCAGAGGTTGCGTGCCACTGGTACGCATGAGGCTGGGATACCTCCAGATGAGCTCGCTGCTGAGTTCGGAGTCACTGTGGCCACTATTTACCGTCTAATTGGAAGGTATAGAACCACTGGATCTACTGCCGACCGACCGCGTTCAGGTCGACCAAAAGTTATGACCCCCGCACAAGACCGACACATCAGGACGTCTCACTTGCGTGATCGCTTCCTTCCGGCGACGAGGACAGCAACAATTACTCCTGGTAGAACTAACAATAGAATCAGTGCACAAACTGTCCGCAACAGACTCGCTGAACACGGCATCCGAAGTATGCGTCCATAGCACGGACCAATCATTACCCAACGTCATCGTACCATCAGAATGGAATGGGTACATCGGCGTGTTTGCTGGACTCAGCAGCGTTGGTGCACAGTTCTTTTTAGTGATGATTCGGGGGGGGGGGGGTCGAAAAGAAATTCCAGGAACATAGGCGGGGGTGGTGGGTGTCCGTCGGCCCCAAAATGAATTTTTGCTACGGGGAGGGGGGGGGGGGCGGAAAAAAAAATTCCAGGAACATAGGCGGGGGTGGTGGGTGTCAGTCGGCCCCAAAATGAGTTTTTTCCATGAGCAAAAAAAAAAAATTCTACAATGTTTTTTGCTACAATTTGTGATCTAGTTGGAAGGGAAATGACAAAACACAACTGCTAGAGCATGTGCATATGGTGGGGTTCCATATATAATGGGGTATGGCTTGGGAATTTTTAGGATATGTCAGAATATGTTGATTTTCATGGACACATGCCTCACAGTGACAGAAAAAGAAAAATTTGCAATCATTGACTTCGCCAATGAGTTGTACTAACTTTTCAAATTAAATGAGAATTGTGTGATTTTAACAAATTTAATCAAAATAAAATACAACAAATAACTGAACTTAATTAAACTCTTCGATTTGGCACTATCCAATGTGCATCACATAACGCTTTCTGTAAAGCTGAAAACTAAAAGTACCCTGCTTCATGATGATAATTATGGAGAGCTATATTTGAGTCTGAAAATAAGGTGTCGGACATTTGCAGAATGTGGTTCCCAGAGAGTGACTTTAGTTTAAACAATATTTATCCAACAAGTAAGCTATATGTTACAGGACTGAATACCAAGAAAAGTAACAGTATATATAGTGAACATCAAGAATATAACATATATTTACAAAAGACCATTTTAGATGTAATGGAGGATTTGACAGAAAGCTAGGAGCTTGTGCTGGTCATCTCCCGGGGTCATTCATTAATTTACACAAAAAGGTGGTATAGAATAGTAGATGGTCTCATATATCGCCGCCTGGAACCCAAGGCTTGTGGTCGATCACCAGCCGCGCGCCAAGCCGGGGCCCCGCATCAATGCACACAGTGAGGACTGCCTATAGGCCATAAGAGCGTAGACCTTAGAGCAAATACCCGAGATATCATTCAGAGTTGATTTGTCAGCATCGTAGTCGACACAAGTAGGTAACGGCGAGTGCACGGATACGACACCCCGACCTGGGACAAAACCAGTGAGAAAGTTGGTGGTAATTCTAATCATAGAAAAGTAGGAATAAAGAGTCAAACTAACAGGCGTCAATATATGATATTGTTTAAACCTTGCATGTGAATGAAGAAAGAGGTAAAAAGAAAGTAAAATGGAGAGGAGTAATGGAAAATAGGGGATGCCAGCTTGAGAGCACAATACATTGCCTTCACATTCAGTACATTCGAAAGTAAGCAGAAGAAGCACCGTTAGTTAGCAGTGAGACAGAAGCAGCCTTGATGGTGATCCATGCGAAGAAAACGGAAAGGAGAGTAGGATTATAGGAATGCAGGTAAATTCGTCATACCTGTAATAGCAATCGTACGTGGACGCAGCAGTCATTAGGAACGCCCACTTGACAAAATGAAGTCATGCACCACTTCAAAAGCAAGATGGTTTTCCTGACTATTCAAGAATTCAGATCCAAAAGAAAGTGTTGATACATTTACAGTAAATGGAAGAAGGTTGATAGTACTATTATGGACATTTGAGCACATTGGGCAATGTAGGAAAAAATGCTCTGGAGTCTCGCACACCCCGCATTGACAGAATGGGGTAGGTGACGGATGATTGTCATATAAATGAGGTTACTACAATGCAATCGCAACCTGCAGTGATATATTTGGGCTGCGCGTGATTTCGCGTCAATATAAAACACAGGTGGCCGCTGATTTTCAATGTTCTATTGTGGCAAGGTCATGGTTGATTAATCTCGAAGCTTGCTCTGGATTCTCTACAATTAGATATAGGGAAGTATCATCTGCATATAGGCGTATGCTAGTGAGGAAGTTTTCGGTTATATCATTAATATGTATAAGGAACAATAAAGGTCCAAGTATTGAACCTTGTGGAACACCAGCATTAATGGTTCTCCAGTTAGATGCGTCCGACCCCAGTACAACTCGTTGCGACCTATCCGAAAGGTACGATTTCAAGAACAAGAGAAGTTCACCCGAGACACCAGTTTTCATCAGCTTGTGAATAAGACCAACATGCCATACCTTGTCGAAAGCCTTACTGACATCACAGAAGACCACCCTGACTTCTTTGCCTTCATCGAGAGCTCGCCAGAATTCATCATATATGTCAGTCAGTTGGAGGACACGTTTTTCAAATATTTTACCTACACAACTAATCAAAGATATCGGACGATAATTAGTAACTGAATTAGAGGGCTGTTTTTTCAAAATTGGGAGACATTTGCTTGTTTCCACAGAGAGGGAAAGTAAGAGTTGTTCAAGAGCACATTAAATAAGTTTAGAAGAGGCTTACACAGGGAGGATTTACATTCCTTGAGAAGGCGTGGACATACAAGGTCAGGACCAGATGCTTTAGACACCTTTATTGACTTCATTGCTTCATATACCTCACTACATTGGAGAGTGATACTATCTATAACTCGCTGAGCCCGGGATGCTGAATCAGGAAGAGAGGCTTTCGAATCATCAACTGTTGAGATAGAACAGAAGTATTCGTTGAACACCTCTGCTTTCTCAACACTTGAGGAATATACTTTACTTAAATGGATAATAGTTGGAATACCAACTGCTTTATTACTATTGATAAGTGTTTTTAGAGTCTTTCACCATAAGGAAGAAGGGGTTTTATTGCTACTTAGTGTGATCTGAACTTTAGAAAGATACGACATTGGCATTCCTAATAGCCGTAACAACTTCGTTCTGTTTACGTTTATATTTTGCCCAAGCGTTCGGAAGACCGGTGCGTTTCGCTACGCGATACAGACACTTCCTCTGTCTCATTAGTGTCCTAATTTCATTGTGCATCCATTTCGGTTGACTCGATCGCAGAGTAATAATTTTGTTTGGAGTATATTCAGACGCTGTATCAAGTAATTTCTCTGTAAAACCGGAAACAATAGTATCAAGACATACGTTGTCAAAAAACAGCATTCCAGTCAATGTTCGAGAGGGCCTCATTGAGTGCTTCATAATTACCCTGTGAATATAGCCATACCCTTCGTTCGAGAGGGCCTTGTTGAGTGCTTCAGTGACGCTTCCTCTCATCGGGCTAGCATCACCAAAGTCACTCTCTGGGGACTTCATTCTGATGATATGTCTCATAGTCTTTCAGAGAATACTATTCATAAGCAGAATGAGGTTTCCAGGGGGGAAATTTGGTGACGCTGTCCCGCATAACATAAACTGTCATTGTGTTTCACGTAATTAGCCTTTTGGCTTCAAAAGTGACCAGACTATAAAAGCACAACACATACATAGTACCAATGTCAGGCGATGTGGTGAATATACTGGATTACAACAAATATTTCTTGAAATGGGGGGGGGGGGGGGGGGGGGGAGGTTTGAAAATTATGCGGAAAAAACTTCCCAAAAATTTTTTAAGGGTTGGGGTGGTCATTTTGGGCAAAGTTAAAAAATGCGCCTATGTTTCTACTGCTAGAGCATGTGCATATGGTGGGGCACCATATATAATGGGGTATGGCTTGGGAATTTTTAGGATATGTCAGAATATGTTGATTTTCATGGACACATGCCTCACAGTGACAGAAAAAGAAAAAAATGCAATCATTGACTTCGCCAATGAGTGCATTAACTTTTCAAATTAAAGGAGAATTGTGTGATTTTAACAAATTTAATCAAAATAAAATACAACAAATAACTGAACTTAATTAAACTCTTTGAGTTGGCAGTATCCAATGTGCATCACATAACGCTTTCTGTAAAGCTGAAAACTAAAAGTACCCTGCTTCATGATGATAATTATGGAGAGCTATATACGAGTCTGAAAATAAGGTGTCAGACATTTGCAGAATGTGGTTCCCAGAGAGTGACTTTTGTGACGCTTCCTCTCATCGAGCTAGCATCACCAAAGTCACCCTCTGGGGACTTCATTCTGATGATATGTCTCATAGTCTTTCAGAGAATACTATTCATAAGCAGAATGAGGTTTCAGGAGCTGTCCAGGGGGGAATTTGGTGACGCTGTCCCACATGACATAAACTGTCATCGTATTTCATGTAATTAGCCTTTTGGCTTCAAAATTTACCAGAATATAAAATCACAACACATACATAGTACCAATGTCAGTCGATGTGGTGAATATACGGGATTACATCAAATATTTATTGAAAGGGGGGGGGGGGGGTGCTCGGGGGTGTCTCCAAATTATGCGGAAAAAACTTCCAAAAATTTTTTTCGGGGGTGGGGAGTGGTCATTTTGGGCAAAATTAAAAAATGCGCTTATGTTCCTGGAATTTATATCCAACCCCCTACCCCCCCCCCCCCCCCCCCCACCCCCACCTAGATGAATCACGATTTTGTTTACGGCATGCTGATGGTAGGGCAAGAGTGTATCACCAAGGAGGAGAACAGTTTTCTGATGCTTGCATGTGGGAATGCGACGGTTTCGGCGGGGGTAGTGTAATGGTTTGGGCAGGAATTTCCTCGAACCATCGAATGCAGTTGATCTTCATCGATGGTAATCTGAATGGACAGTGATATAGGGACGAAATCCTGCCCGAGTGTATGTCCACTGTTTGATCTTTAGGATCAATTGGACCGTCAGGTACGACTTCATGATCTTCAGATGAAACACGTTTTGTTCCATTTGTCCCAGAATCCGCACAAGTAGCTTATTGTGTCCTAGATGGTTCAAACAGCCGTTGGCGAACGAGTGCGAATTCAGCAGAATTCACGCGGAAGGAAAAATCTACAAAAATCAAAGAAATCTACCTAAAATCTAGACGGCGGTGCAATCGCTCATGGATGAAAAATGGTGAGAGTGGAGGTGAAGAGACGAAAAAAATAAAAATCGTTATGAGTTTTGAGGTAAATTGTAATAGAATCATGAGATTCACAAGAGGAAATAAAAAGTGATTGATATATATAGGAGAAAAAAAATATAAATAAATAGTTATTTAAAAAAATAAATATCGAATCAAATAGATAATAAAATACATAAATCGTTAACGATTCCTAGATTATGAGGACATCGTTTCTTATAAACATGCTGATGAGAGCCTACGCATTCTGCATGAATGAACAACTAGATCGTCTCTTGTTAGAATGATGTGCATGGTCTAGACAACGGTGTGATCAATTGTGGACGAAAAAATGGCAGAGAGTGGAGGGGGAAGAGACGAAAAAAGATAAAAAATCGTTATCAGTTTTTAGGTAAATTGTAACAGAATCACGAGATTCACAAGAGGAAATAAAAAGTGATTGATATAATATATATAGGAGAAAAAAATATATATAAATAAATAGTTATTTAAAAATAAATTTCGAATCAAATGGATAATAAAATATGTAAATCATGAACGATTCCCAGATTATGAGAGCAAAGTTTCTTTTAAACATGCTGATGAGAGCCTACGCATTCTGCGTGAACGAAAAACTAGGTCGCCTCTTGTTAGAACGATGCATCAGGTGTCAGCATCATCTAGACTTCGATCACGAGGGTAATTCATGTCTGATGATGGAAAGGGAAGATATGGTTGTCAAGTATTTCAAACCGGCATTCGAATGCATTCGAATCGACGACGTGATCAGGTTTTGGAGGAGATTAGTCTTCTGAAGCAGTCGAGACAAGCCCACTGGTTCGGTATATATAAATAAATAGTTATTTAAAAATAAATATCGAATCAAAAAGATAATAAAATATGTAAATCATGAACGATTCCCAGATTATGAGAGCAAAGTTTCTTTTAAACATGCTGATGAGAGCCTATGCATTCTGTGTGAATGAACAACTAGGTCGCCTCTTGTTAGAACGATGCATCGGGTGTCAGGATCATCTAGACTTCGATCATGAGGATCATTCGTGTCTGATGATGGAAAGGGAAGATATGGTTGTCAAGTATTTCAAACCGGCATTCAAATGCATTCGAATCGATGACGTGATCAAGTTTTGGAGGAGATTAGTCTTCTGTAGCAGTCGAGACAAGCCCACTTGTTCATTAGAAATGAAATTGGTGTGTGGAAGACAGGGGATGCATCTTGAAATTATTGCTGAAGGAAGCATACGTCTAAGTTTTCTTGTTGATGTAAATAAGGGAGAATATAAAATAAAAATAAATACACGCGTAAATTTTATCTAATATTAAAAAGAAAGAACACACACAAAAAAAAATGAGAACCAGAAATAAATTGTATCCATCATTAGATGATGACGAGAATGAGAAGCCGAACAACGTTTTGCCAACGTTTTTGCCAACGGCCAGCCGAAAAAGAAAGAGGAGAGAGGTATCGCATCGATCAAATCAGTAGAATCCAATTGTATCTGACTCGAGAGGGAGACTCTTGTTGTTCTCTCAAGAAGAAGTATTCGCGCTTCGTGAAATTCGTCAGCGCGGTCGACACAACACTCATCATGATTTCCATGGGTTTACATGCAGCGGCATCAGACTGTTGTCGACTGTGGCCGGCCTTCTGATTGTGTTGACCATAGAAGGAGTGGCTCTCACCACCAGATTGTTTAGCATGGTTGGAAACTTTTTGAGTAGGAAATTATATCTGAAGGCTAGGAAACACGAAAAGATTCACGTCTTGGACGACTCCAAGATCGACACAATATCCGAAATGATCTCGATGGCATTGAAAGACAGTAGGATATCGGATGGAGAATACTTCACGATATTGGGCGAGAAAACGAAATACGAGGCCATGGAAGAAGCCGTGAGAATCAAGACTCGTCAGATCATCAAGGAAGAGATGAAGGATTATCTCATGGAAAGGGGGAGGAAAGAGGCCAGGGAGGAATTCGGTAAGTTGATAGAACTCAAGAGCAGAGATTGAAAATAATATATATATATAATACGAATAAAAAATTTTTAAAAAAAATATTAAATTTATATATAAAAAAAAAATTAATACGAAATTATTTAAATAACCCTCAAAAAAAAAATGTATTGCGTAAAGTGTAAGAGAGTTACCGAGATGGGTAATTCTCGTGAAGTACGAACTAAAAATGACAGACAGATGCTTCGCGGAATTTGCAAGGTGTGTGGTTTGATCAAGACTCAATTCGTCAAAAAAAAAAAACGACCAGAGGCAAAGGCATCGCGAATAAAATGATCAATAATCTACCATCACAAATAAAATGATCAATAATCTACCTTTCGAAATGCATCTGCCGGGTCAAAGACTCACAGGACCCAGAACGAAATTGAACAAGAGACTCAACGACTATCTGACTCCTAAATCTTGGAGCAAACTTGTTAATAGGGTGGACATGGCCACGTACGATCATGATCTGTGTAATGCCAGACATCCCGACACCAAGACTTGCAATGACACCTGCGATAAAAACATGTTGACAAAATTGAGAGACATATCTAATCTGACCTTGAGAAAGAAGTTCGAACGTTCGCTGGTCAGCAAAGTGATTGGTGCGAAACATTGATTCAGATGGGGCATTAAAAAAAAAAGCGCCTCGGAAAAGAAGAAGTGATTATTGACGAGTGAATTGGCTGAGGAGTTACACAAGCCCATCGTGTGTAAATTTTGAAAGAGAAGGGTGTTCGTGAAGGGTTTGAATGACATTTGGTCTGCCGACTTGGTCGACATGAGATCATTTTCGAGGTGGAATGAGGGCGTCAAATATCTATTGACGGTCATAGACATGTTTTCCAAATACGGTTGGATCAGAGCCTTGAAAAATAAATCGGGACCTTGCATCACCGAGGCTCTGAAGAGCGTGTTCGACTCGTATTCTCGAAAACCAAATAAATTGTGGGTGGACAAGGGGAAGGAATTCTACAACAAGGACGTTCGTCAGTTGGTCGACCTCTACTCGATCAAAAATGAAGAGAAAGCCAGTGTCGTGGAATATTGGAATCGAACGATGAAAGAAAAGATGCACAGGTACTTCACAGCGAATTCGACCAAGAAATACATAAGAGCTCTGAACGGTCTGGTCGAAGATTACAACAACATGCGACACAGATCGATGAAGATGACTCCCACGGAAGCTAGCAATCCTCAAAATGAAAAAAGGGTTCACGCGAATCTATATCACGAGAGATCTAAGATCAGGAAGGCGTCTATGCTTATAAGAAGCACTTCGAGAAAAGGGTTACACTCCTCGATGGCCCATAGAAATCTTCGTGATAATCAGAATATTTCACACCAATCCGGTGACTTACGAAATCAAAGCTTTGGATGGTGAAGAGATCATCAGAAAGTTTTACGAACAACAATTGCAGAAGACGAAGTTTTAATAATAAAAAAAAAAATATATATATTTACTCTATTTTAACATTTTCTTGTTTACACATTTTTATAAAGAAAAAAAAAATAATAGTGATAAAAAATAATTAAAACTATTTTTAGAAAAAAGCAAACGAATTAATAAAAAAATAAAACCCTTCAAAAATGGTAAATATACTAGATATCGCACAAGGCATACGGAAGGCGAAATCATTGAGGAATACAAGGTGCACGAATAACTGGAACTAGTTTGAACAATGTGGGAGAGATAAGAATCAACGTCAAAACCCAACATCTATTCTTTCATCCTAGTGAGAGTTACGTAGTGGCGCAGGGACGTCTCACCAAGGAAGATGGGACTGAATATGCAGCCGACGACATGGTAACAATAGCCAATAATGGCATCATGCATCTATTCAGTAATATAAAATACTTGCTATCCAGACAAGAGATAGAATCCGTGTTTCATCCCGGTCAGGCCACCACGATGTTCGGACTCTTGACGTATTCAGATGATTTTTCGAAATCCATGGGACTTAATGAGTTTTGGGTAGAAGACACAGTCGGCCCCGCTAGCGTCATCGCGATATTCGACTATGTCGTCAAGACGTCCACACCCAAAGGAACCTTTTCGTTAAGGATACCTTTGAAACACATCTTCGGATTTGTGGACGATTACAAGATCATGTATGGATTCAAACACATTCTGACATTGATTCGAAAGGGAGACGATGATGCGGTAGTTAGACTCTCCACGACTGATGCAGCTAAGTTAACTCTACACAAGATATCGTGGTTCATTCTGCACGTGCAGCCTTCGACCGTGGAAAAATGCGTCTCTACAAGATCATAGAATCCAAGAGTAAATTACCCATGGGATTTAGAATGAGACAGTGCACCATGGCTAGCATTCCGCTCTCCATGAATCACTTCGATTGGAGATTGACCGTGAAATCCGCTTCCGTGAGACCGCATTTCATCGTGGTCACGTTTCAGACCAACAGGGATGGGTCTCAAGAAAAGAATGCATCGCTGTTCGATCACTGCAATTTGAGAAACATGCAAGTGTTTCTGAACGCCATGAGATATCCAGCAATCGATTACAATGCGTCGTTTGACAAGAATGATTTCTCCAGACTGTACGGCGACGCCTTGGATTTTAGAAAGAAGTATCACAGTCTGGATGAATTGATGAGTAACCCTAATATATCTCCCGGCAAATACAAGTTGATGTATCCCATGTTCGTATTTGATGTCAGTAAACAGAGCGAATGACTCAAGAGTAGCATCTTAGACATTCAAGATGCAGTTTGACAAGAACGTGCTGAGAAAAACCGAGGCCTTTGCCCTGGTCCTGTCAGATAGAGAATTCAAATTCGAATCGGATGGAAATAAGATGTTGATCGTTCGATGAGAGACATGTGTGTGTGAAGGAAAAAAAAAGAAAGAAAAAAAAAATATATAAATAAAAATAAAAAAAAAAAAAATGAATGATAAAGAAAGAGAATACTTGAGAAGACACAGACGTGGTTTGATTAAAAATATTTTGCAAGATTCGCTAGCAATAATTCTAGACACTTTTGTCGGAACAGAACCTTTGATATTGACCGATTATATGAGTCGTGAAATCAAAAGTAAAATCTTGATAGAAGATAAGACCAGAAATCTTTTAGACACGTTGACGTATAGAGGACCAACTGCTTTTCGAGAATTTATAAAAGCTCTCTGAAATGTGAAAAAAGATGTCGACTCGTGTTTCGAGATAGGTGATCTAATTTTACAAGATGAAACATTACAAGAAATAACATATTAAAAACAAAACAAAAATAAAAAGTAATGAGATCTAGAGAGATTGAATATCTTTCTAAATCTCATTACTTTTTATTTTTTTTTTGTTTTTTTTTTTGTTTTTAATAATTTCTCATTATTTTTAATTAATTATTTCCATACGTTCACTGTTTGTTCAGAGGATCTAGTTCGATCAGTAGGCTCACTACGGAAGTGGTGGCTTCGGAATTATTGGTTTTCGTAATGAAATTAATTCTGTCTCTGGCGTTCACTTTGAGAGGCTTGCCGAACATGCTGACATTCGAGTGTTGATTCTCGGTCTTTTTGGCGCTGTATCTCCTATCACTCTCTACTCCGTTCACCGTGAGATTGATGACAGCTCTGTTATTCAAATCCATGGAAGCCAGACCCAGTCGAATGATTTTGCCTCCCAACAACATGGGATATTCCACCTGACCGTGTTGCGACCCGCTATCTCTGTTTCCAAAAGACCATTCGGCTTTTCCCTCCTCTAACGTGCCACTCTCCTCGGCCCACACGGTGATCAATTGCTTGGCGTATTTGACTTTCTCCACCACCGAAATCAGGGTGCAGGCGTCCGACATGTGCACTGGATCTGGCAGATTCGTGAGCACGTGTCCGCCATGTCTAGGTTACCTTCCATGATGTCGCCCCTTTTCCAGACCGTGTTGTTGTCCTCGTACTGTCTGCTGACTGTGCTGGAATCGAATTCGGGATTGCGACCGAGACCAAATAAATTCTGACCGTTCATGTTGATGCCGCCCTCCATAGTTCCACCGGATTGTTTATTCAGGTAGAGATTGTCCATTTGCGATTCTATGTATTCTTGAGATCGTATCACAGCAGAATCCATGTAGCCCTTGTTGACCGCGGTGGAGTACTTGTCCGCGTCGTCAATCTTCGACAGATTCAATATCTTGTTGAATCCCACATTCAGATCCGATTTCATTTCTCGCCTGCCAGACTTTCTCTGTTCCAGGTCTATGTAGTGTTTGGTCGCCACATCCTTGGGATTCGTGGGAGTGGCCACGTTCATTATCTTGTTAGAATTGGTGTTCAATTCTGATTGCATCATTTTCTGAACGTATCTACCTCTCAGGTGTTCGCTGAATCGTGCGTGAGAGTCGTCCACGTATTTCTTGGTCACAGCATCGGTGGAATCCATGGGATTCATGGTGTTCACCAAACGTTTGGATTTCAGATCGAGATCGTCGGTCATGGCTTTATCCACGTAATTATCTAGCATGATTCATTCGAAATCCACGTTCCCCCTGTCAACGTATTTTTTAGTCACCGCATCTGCGGGATCTACTGGTTCAGGAAGATTGTAGAGCTTGTTATCATTCATGTTCAAAGGTTCCTCTCGAGGTTCATATCTCCGAACGTAACATTCATCCAAGTTGGCGACGTCATAACCATCGCCAACTTCGAACATCTTCCTCTTCTTTTTGGGGCGACTTTCGTTGTCACTTCTACCAAATTTATTGACTGGCATGTTGTTTTGGGTTTTTGTTTTAAAAATATATTTCAACGCAGTTTTTTTTAAAAATGAATTATTTTTCGCTTATTTTATTTTTTGTTTTATTCGATTAAGTTTTTTGTTTTTTTTAAATAATTTTTTTACCTTTATATATATACTATAAAAAAAAATCTCTCTCAAATGTAAATCGTTGAGAATGTCTTGAAACTGATCTCCTTCCGACCATCTCTTTATTTCTTTCAGCGGCGAAATTCCATAGCTGTCGAAATAATCATTCTTCATCTTCCTGTCCTTGAATCACGCCACCCAGTGAGTGCCTTCGTCCGATAAATCATCCAGATTTAAAATTCCACATTCCGATTCTCATCATCGAAGTCTTCTCTTCAGCAAGGCATCTCTGCAAAACATGCCTCGAAAATCTTTGATTTTCAAGTCCTTCACAGCATTCGACAGATTGATGATGGATAGGGGTTCGTTAGGTAAAACGACACCTTCTATGGATATCCTTATTTTCTTATTCATAAATGTGTATTTTTTTATTTATTTATTTTTATTATAATTCACTAAACGACGTTATTTTTTTATTTTTTTATTTTTATTTTTAAACTAAATCTCTCGATGTCTCTATCGACTTCCATAATTTTGAATTCGTCTAATTCCTCTTGATTTTCTAGAATCCTATCGTCCTTAATCATATCCAAAGTCCAATGTCCGAGCACCAAAGTGCTTATTTTATCATCTAACATGAATCTCTTATCGTCGTCGGCCGTCAGCAAAATCTTGTTGACTATTTAGGTATACACGTCATGATTGTCACTTCGAATCGATTTCATAGTCTTGTACACCGGCCCACTTCCAAACAGACAATCTTTATACTCTCAGAAAGAGATGTTTTTCTTCACCACACATGCTTTAACCCCTTTGTACTTCTTGATCTCTTTACCTTCTAAGCAATAAGCGTACAGTTTGGGTCTCAAACCCACGAATTCGACGATTTGTTTACTGCTGCTCTCATCCTTAAGTTTACCCAACACCTTCTTGTTGTCGTTTGATTGAATGTTGGACGAGTGATTGGGTTGCGCCACTAATTTTTTAGCGCTTTTCTCGGACGTGATGAGTCGAATGTCAGTTCTCTTACTGATGTTGTCCATCAATTTACCATACACGCAGTTGTTCATGAGTTTGAAGAAATCTGAGATTCATGTTGAGATCGATGTATTTTTTTATCCCAGGCTCTTCGTCGAATCGAATGACGCGATGTATGTCGAGTAATTTCATCCCATGATCGACGTATTGTTTCAAATTCTCGCTGTAGATGACGTATTTATGTTTGTTAAATAAATTGGGAATGAGTTTTTCATCATCTCCTTCGACCGGTTCCATTCGTTCGGGAGCCAGCAGATAATCGTTGTGCAGGTGGTGTAACTCTTCCGGATAGTTCAAATCGACTTCTAAAATGCAAGGATAGTCTCTCCACTTTTGCATCTCTTCTGGTTCCGTCACCCATTTGAAATTTCCAATCGGTAAAGGATGACTCATGGCCCAACCGTACAGATTATTAGCGTCCCAATACTGTATGTATTTATTAGATCGTTCTGAATCGAAACCTTCTTTCATGTAGAGATTGTTGGCTTCAGAATATCTGTGGGAGATCATCGAGACGCCACCTCTCATGGCCTTTTTGAACATGAGCAACATGTCTACATCGGATAATAATTCCAATTGGACTTCGGTGGTCTTCAACAGAGTATCCCACGCCAGACCGGGTGCGGTGAAATACCAAGCCGGATCCAGATCGTAATTTCGACGACAGACGTCTCGAAAATTTTCGAACACATCTGTCAGAAGCAGAACATCGGTCTTCAGACAGAGATCGTGATAATCTCTCATTGTTTTCATATCGAACAATTTCCACACGTTTTTGGCGTGTTCATAATCCTCGTCAGAAATGTCGGATTCATACAATTTCGAATAAAAATCTTCTTTCGAAGGTAGCGCAGTGTCGTCAAATCTCTTTAGATCATTAATGTAATCGTAAGGATAGACTCCTTTCCTCAACATTACATCTACTCATTCTCCGAAGTGTTTGCTCGTGATTTTAAATTTCTCCTCACTCATGTTATCAACTAATTTTTCTAGAGCGGTCGGCATGAATTTAAAACTGTCGATGAAATGTATGACTCTATGAAACAACTTGGTTGTAAAATTTACAGATTACAACGACACGATGCCATCGAATTGAACAAGGTCGAGACGAAGGGCTTACGGCACAAATACGAAAAATATAGCATGCCTTTGAAATTGGATGAAGCAGCATTCGATTTGTTTTATGAGTACGAAAGCGATCTACAGAATATCGTTATCGCCAAAGACAGAGAATATAACAAGAGGGATTTGTCGTTACCCTACAGAAGATACGTATATCAAAAAATCTCTCTCGAACTTGTGAACAAATCGGGTGGTCAGAGCGCATTGACCGAAGTAAAAAAACTCACAAAAATAAAGATAAACATTCAACACACATGCGAAAAAGGAGAAGACATGACCATCAACATGCTAATAACGGACTTGGAAATATTAAAAAAAACAATAGAGACACCGATTTAGTGACGAAGGGAAAAAAGAAAAAAAAAGTAATGGGATCTAGAGATGTTCAATCTCTCTAGATCTCATTACATTTTTTTTTTGTTTCCTCCTTCTTCTTCACTATCGCTCATATAAATTGTAATAACGTTTCCTTTTTTCTCCACTTTCATCATTGATTCTTCTTTTCTTTTTGGGGGGATATATTACGTTTTTTATAATAACACATTTGATTCTCTCTATCATAGTTATTAACAAATGTGGTGCATCTCTTGGCAACACTCACATCATTATTATTCTCTTCAGAAGGTGATGGTGGTGGTGGTGGTGGAAAACAACTCACTCTTCTTCCTCTATTTTTTTTTTAATTCTTTTTCCAGTTCTTTCCTGAAATATCCATCATTATCATTCAAAAATGTCTTGTAATCCTTTTTTTCCATTTTTTATATTATTTTTTTTATACTTTGTATAATTTATATTTTATTTCATTATATAACTTTTTTTTACTTTATAATAACATACTCAAAAGTGGTATACCCTTAAACGGCGAATTCAGACCAAACAGCAAACCCTCACCGAGTCGCTCAATGCCCTGTTCACTCTTCAGACAGAGACTGTTTCCACTGGAAAAAAGGTCGCCACCTCTCACGGGTTTTAGATACAATCTTTTACCACCATCTGTCTTGACGCGACACATGACTCCTCTCTTCTTCATAAACAGTCTGCCACCACCCATTAATTTCTGAACTCCCGAAGTCGCGAGTTCCGAGGCAGCTCACACGCCGAGAGATGACAACAGGGTGTTCCCGAGAAAGGACAATGCTTTTGGGATGAGTCCTTTCATTCTCAAATTGTATCTCAATTGAGCGGGACTCAATCTCACCATCAACCCTCTTCTATCACGAATCGCTTTCTCCATCCTTTGATTTGAGTTCTGGTCCAGGCGATCGAATCCTGACTGCCACTCATCAGATCTTTGTGAGTGAATTTGAATCTCACCACCTCGCCTCGAGTTCTTAATGCTCTCTTAAGTCTCTTCCTCTGTCCTGCAGATATGTTCACGTTTTTAACCACGTATTCACCCATATTTCTTTTTTCTTTTAAATATATTTGTTCAATTGATTTTTTGTTTAATTATAATTATATATTAAATAATTTTTATAAATTAATATTGCGTTTATTTTATTTTCTTATTTATAAATATATACACAACATTTTTTTATTTTTTGCTTTTCATATTTCTCTTATGTAAAATTGTATCGTCACCCTCTCTTCGCGAAGATCTAACAGCTCACCATTTTGATCCGTCAATGTGGTTTTGAGACTATACAACATGTCTAAAATCACGGGTAGATAAACTAAATTTCGAGGTCGTTCCACGATCCTATAAACCGGCGACACATTTGGAAAGAAGGAATAGATCGTCAGTTGCACATTACCATTCATGTAGCTTCCAGCAATCACGTCCATGTTCACCAGAATACGATTGATGGTGAGAATGTCGACCGTATTTTCAGATGCCGTGTGGCCTCGATAATCTTTCGATCGAATCCCAGCATCTTGCCGATCGAATCATCCATGTTGGAATCCACTCGAAAATTATCTTCCAAATCCAACATCGTCTGTAGGGTATTAGGGTTGGGAGCGAGTCTGATCTTGTTGCTTCCCTTTCCATCCATCTTCATTCGTATCTGAATGTAATTGTTCAAATCGTCTATGTCGTAACTTCCTTTGGGAATTCGAATCTCCAACCAATCCACTCCGTCGGAATGCTTGAACAAGTTATTCTTTTCAGTGACATTGGAAAAGGAATAATAAGTCTCCAGATTCACCAACGCCATCTTGTATCTTTTCTCCCTATTCAATTTGATGGAAGATTCGAATTTCATCGCAAATCGAGTCGAATCGCCACTCACCATGATTTGAATGGACTGTTTTGCAGAAATTGTGAAATCCTCTATCCCAAACCCTCTTGCAGAATCTCCTGAATTCTTCTCTGCTCATGTCATTTGCGATGTGATCTCCGTAGATGTGATTGAGATTCTTGAGATCCTGGATCCTGGTGAAAGAGACACAGGAAATTAGCGTTCTCCCTTATTGTCTGTCTGGGCAGTCGAAAATAATTCTGAGACAGGTAGAAACAGTTCACGTTGCTGTGACGACCCCTAACGTAATATGATTTGCATTGGTTCTGTCTCTCCAAAAGCAGATCGTCGAAAATCATTAGATTCTTATTTTCCGATTTCAATTCCCTGGGATCCAGAACGTTGCTCGCATTCTCGTAAAATCAACACTCGGCATTCAAAGATGCATTTCTCTTCATCAATTCCATCGCCGCACTATCCAAATGGTTGAAAGAGAAGCTTTGCTTTTGTCGAATTCCTCCCTACTGTCAAAAATTCTGTCTGTGACGTCCTTGGGCAGTCTACGATCCATGCACTCTCGAAGCAATCTGTATTCGGGTCGAAACAGACTCCTGCCAAACACAAATAATCTGTCGTAATCCAACCAGCAGGGTTGCAACAACAGATTCATCAACAGATTGGTCTTTCCACAACTCGATTTTCCCACTATCAAGCCTCTTATGCTCTTGGGAAAGAACTTGTTATTTGACCTCTTGGTCATGGCATCGTTCCAAGGCATATCTTTGACGTTCATCTTTTTTATTTCTTTTATTTTTTATTTTTTTTAGATTTTCGAACTCAATTTTTTTTATGTTTTTTCAAACTCGGTTTATAAATATTTATTATTATTTATTTATATTACACCGTCGCAGGTTCTCTTCAATCCAGATCCACTCGACATATTGGCTAAATCTTGTATGGGTACCACAGCATCCTTAAAATCTTTCCAACTTTTCGGTGATCGCTCTAACATAGCTCGCTTCGCTGGTGGACTGATCAACTTGTCGATCAACACATCCGCCACCCTCTTGCCAGTCACCGAAGTGATCCTACCACTAGCTTCAGAAGTGGCTTTCTTACCAGCATCCGAAGCCGTCTTCTTACAGACCTCAAACGCGGTTGATGCAAGTTTTCTATCTGCATCGCTCGTGAACGCTCACATTATAGAATCAACAATACCAGAACCACCTTGAACGTAAGTTCTGACGTATCCCCTGTTCTTTATCACCAACATATTTTTATTTTATAATATTTATTTTGCTTTTTCACTCGTAAATCGTTTTTTTGTTTAAATACTTTTATTATTTTTAGTGTACATTTACTTTTTTATTTATCTATTTTTTTTTGTTTTTTCTCTCTACTTATTATATGTACCAATCCTTCAATTCGTTCATCAACGTTTTATAATCTTGTCTATCCAAGACCTTCTGCCTCAACAATTCGTCGCATATACTCACTATCTGATTATCCACACCAGTATTACCAGCACTCCGACTAGCCATAAACAATTTCAATCTCTCGAACAGAGCATCGGAATCATGTGGAAGAAAAGTGGTTGTCCCGATTTGACGAATTTCTTATTTGCATCCCATATGGGTTTCACCACCTTCGTCCACTTGTACCCTCTGTTAGCCTTGGGTCTCACCTCATTATTCCTCTTCATGGCGTGGGTCTGAACCAGAATGTTGCCGTAATTGTTGAAATCCTGATCTGTGTAACCCACAGGCTTATCGAAAAGGAGCAATTTGCGCAGTCCAGGAGTTATTTCATACGTCATTGAACTGATGATTAAATCCTCATCATCCTCTCACACTTCAGTATCATCCACGAATTTCCGACCACTCGAATCCTTGCGAATTCCATACAACAGATCTCTCTTACCACCATCGTCAGATGATGTGGCACTACTAGTGGTAATAGTTGAAGCTGTATCATCGTTCTCGCTCACATCAGTTTCGATTCTCATGGGAACGTAATCCGGTGAAGATCTTTGAAAGGAAAACTGCCTTGTAAAACTATCAGGCAACGAACCCTTTCTCAAAGAACTCTCTTTTATAGGTCTCAGTTCCTCGTCGATCTCCTTCTTGCTTCGTTCCTGAAACTCCATCACGGGTTTGAATAGCTTGGTGGTCTCTCGTCTTAATTCCATCTCTCCCAATCGTCTGCTTCTGTCAGCAGATCGGATGCTTTTCTTGACTCGTTAATATTCATCAAGGAGTTTGTCTCTTCGCTTGGAATCTTTGATGTGTAAAAACATTTTTGTTCTCTCGATTATTAATATATTTCTTTTTAGAGTGTGGTAACGTCAATTATTTTATTATTCTCAAAATTAAATGTGGTTATTTTTTTATGTTTTTAAATAAATAAAATTTTATGTCTCTATTATATATAACAAAAACCAGTTGGGAAAGAAAAAGAAAAAACATTTACAAATGAAACCTTGATAATGCATCGCTTCAAACGCGTTAAATCACATCAACAGTTATTTCCGACAATGAGAAACCTAGAATTAATCTCAAATAAACATTTATAAATACAACACTTTCAAAATGCATTTAAATCATATCGACAGTTATTTTCCTCACACTTGGAGTCATTCTCAAAATAAAACCATCGATAAATGCGTCACCCCCAAACGTGTTAAAAATTGCATCAGTGGTTATTCTCACCATGGAGAAAACTCGAATAGTTAAAATCTTAAATAACATCGTTTCAAAACATGTTAAATCAGAAAGAAATTAGTTAATCATTTGAACTGGTTCATTTTCATTCGTGAGATGTTTTTTTCAGTTTAAACAGAATTCATGTCGTCAAAAAAGCAGAATACTGTTTCAAGTAACAACACAATTTTCTGATTAACATATCTTCAAAAAGACGCACTTTTTTTGCGAACAGGAAATAGTGAAGAAGCGTGTCTTGTCAAAAGGCATTTTGTTAATGTTTCTCGAACCGAAATGCGAGAGAACATTATTGTCGCCTATTAAAATCAAAACTCAATTTACATCTTTAAAACCCTTTTAAGTGAAACACAATTTTACCATTTGATTTATTGAATGAAAAATCGTTCATTTACACATGCATCGTTAAACAACTAAGTAAGAGATCAAAACTCGACAAAACTGATCTATTACAATTTACCTCAAAACTGATAACAATTTTTATTTCTTTTCATCTCGTCCCCATCCACTTTATTCGCCGTTTTTCATCTGCGATCGATCGAACCGCCGTCTACTCCGCGATCACAAATGTGGAGAGAAAATTTTCCTCCATTCTAATTTTTCAACATTTTTTAATTTTTATACTTTGCTGTCCCAGAATCCGCACTAGTTGGTCATCGTGAGTTAGACGGTTTGATCGATTGTTGGTGAACGCCGAGAAAAAAATTTGAAATCGATTTTCCTGTCCTAGAATCTGCAATCGTTTTTCCCGACTGGATCACACCCACTGCTGTCTGGAACCCGATTGCCAACATCAGTGTCCTAGAAACCACAAACGCATTTTTATGCTGTCCCAGAAACTGCAAAGCATTTTGCCCGTGTTCGCCAATAATCGATCGAAAGGTCTAACCCACGATGGTGAACGTTGAGAAGATTTTAGGTTGATTTCTTTGATTTTCGTAAATTTTTCCTTCCATGCGAATTCTGCTGAATTCGCACTCATTCGCCAATGGCTGTTTGAGCCATCTAGGACACGATAAGCTACTTGTGCGGATTCTGGGACAAAATGTAAAAAACGTGTTTTGTACATTTTGTGTACATTTTAACACTGAACTCTATGGGTACATGTATGTGTACGTGTACATGTACATTTTTTTCGAAAAAAAAGGGTCCCAGAATCCGCCATTTCTCCCTACTCCTGTCTAGGAAGTCTGCACAGAACCTCGATTCATCTGCAAAGAGGATGTTCGACTGCTGATGTGCTGCCCTGTTAATGCATTCAGTGCACTATACAGGGTTGGAGTATTCATGTTCGGTGTTCAGTCATATTCAGTACATTTTTTCAAGTATTCGGATGTTTTCAGTATTCATGCAATTTTAAAGTATTCGTATTTGTATTCGAATACAGTCAAATTTGAGGTGCATCCATGAATACTTTTGAAATTTAGAATACTTTTCTAATTTTAGTATAAGGAGAATTTTGTGGAAAAAATATGATTATCAATATCAGAGAATAGTCAAGAATGTAACTAGTACATTTAAAGTGGCTCAATATATTTAAATAAAATTTGAAAACATTAAATTAAAATATTTAAAAATTGAATATATTTTTTTATACCTGTTAGAATATTTTTAACTGCAGCAGGATAATTCACTGGAAATGCTGATTGATAATAGTTTTTTCTGTCTTGACCTTCAAAAAAATGTTTTCTAGCAGATGGTCAGGTGGATTGTAGGACAAAACACCCTCGAGACAAAACACCCTTGGACAAAACACCCTTGAACAAAACACCCTCAGACAAAACACCCTCGTGACAAAACACCCTTGGACAAAACACCCTTGGACTAAAGCACTTTTGGACAAAACATCCTCACTGTTGTATTTCATAGGCTTGGGTGATTGTTGATGGGTAGAGTTGTTTTTACAAGATACACATGCAGCATCTTTTTATCTTTACTGTCATAAAATCCATCAAAGTGTTTGGCTTAGTTATGAAAACAATAAAATTCTTTGGTGATCAATTCTTACTAATCCTAACTACTTTCGTGGGTAGAGTTGTTTTTACAAGATACACATGCAGCATCTTTTTATCTTTACTGTCATATTTTCCATCAAAGTGTATTGCTTAGTTATGAAAACAATAACGTTCTTTGGTGATCAATTCTTACTAGTCCAAACTACCTTTATGGGTAAGGTTGTTTCTACAAGATACACAGGCAACATCACTATATATATGAGGCATAGGCCATGGCGGGGTATAATCTTCTATCAACCACTTCTGTGCACTCTAGTGTAATTTTGTAAGTGTTTATCCTTAACTATCTATTTTCTGTCTGCTTTTCTCTGTTAAAACTAAACATACTTTAACTAAATATTTTACCAATAATTTGCTGATAACTTAAACAATAACTGATAACTGAAAGAGTGATATGGCAACTAACTCCACCACTGAACCCACTTCGGGAGTGGATTTAACATCGATGATGTCTGGTTTTCAAAAAAGAGATAGCCAGATTGATCGACACTATTGATGGTTTGCGCTCGGATCTTAGGACTCAAAAAGAAAAGTTCGAGAAAGACAAAATGGAATTAATAAAAGCTTCGACGGAATCAAAAAGGGAAAATAAGTCGGCATCTGGAAAAAAGGGAAAAAGTAGAAATAATTCAGGTTTTGGTTCGTGCTCCAGCAACGGAAACTCTAAACAAAGGGACAAGGGTGTGGAGTCCAACCCGTTGGGCCCTAAAACGAACACAGTTACGGATATCGCTAGTGCTTCTAAACCAGTTGATACAACTCAGCAGATTTCAAAAACTAATCCTAGCAAGGGGATGGTGGGCAAAACTAATCCTACACCCGTTTCGCCCTTTATGGATAATACCACTGAGATGGGGAGACCCATGCATGGCATCTCTTTGGAGGGATCACCAAATCAGGGCTCGGAACTCGTCACCGCCAGTCAAGATAACTGGTTGCGTACGCTCATAGAGCAAGAGGCAACTACTGTTCCCACCTGTGATGTGGTCAATCAGATTACGCCGCGACCGAAAAGGAAATTGGATACAGACTTCCAAGAAAATGGTGAGCCCCTGGAAATAGAAACGGTGGCTAAGAAAACCCGGAAAGCGTCGACAAACACCGATAACCCGGGTGTTGTTGTCATTGAGGCCTCGGACACCATGGATGTTACAGTAGTAACAACCAGTGCGGAGACCCATAATGATGGGAAATCGGCAGACAGTAACGCAACGGAAACGATACCGGCGACGCCAACATTCACCACTGACAGTGGTGTATCGTTCGCCGACAAGGTAAGAGTCCTTTTTAAACAACCTCATAAGGATAATACGGCCAAACACCAGACGAATAAACAATAGCATCAACCGCTGCAAAACTCTTGCGTAGTCGTCACAAGGGTTCCCACAAAGATTAATGATGGGAGTATTGATGAAGCCCTGTCGGGATACTCGTGGAGCAGACTAATATCTAAGGCTATAGGCAACCCGACGTGGAAAATTAAAGTAAAATGCCCCAATAGGGCCACAAAACTAAACTTCATTAACAAAGATGTTTGTATAAACGGACAAAAATATGAGACTGAGGAGTATCGTGTTTGCCTCAGCCCACACAATGTCATAAATGCCAGAAATTTGGCCATATGTCGAACAGATGCAAAGGAGAGTTGCGTTGCATGAAATACGGCGAAAAACATTTAACAAAGTCATGCAAGGTTTCAACACTGAAATGCCCAAATTGTAACGGGCAACACCCAAGCAATTATCGGGGTGTCCCCACTACAAAAAAGTTAAAACCGACATAGAACTCAAAGCTATGAATGTCAACAACGTAGAAAACTCAACCTCTGCGCATTCGATGTGGAGACCAATGGCTGGTTCAATTTTTAATATAATAAACAAACTAATCAAATGCAAGACATATTTGTTGGGGACGATGATTTAGGTAGCGACCACCTGCATGTTCTTGCTACATTACACGGTTAGTTTAAACAGTATTTTATTTCCAGATAATCATATATAAGGTTACAAATTAGTAAGTAGAAAGTACAAGCAAATATCAAGAAAATGGATTCAGCAGAAAGCTAAAAGCTTATAAAGCGCTGTCTCCATGACAGACTTGTAAGTCACAACATACATGGCAAGTGCACAATTCATAGTTTTAGTTGTAACTTAAAATATATAAATATTTACTGATCACCTGGAGTAAATATTTGAAGATTTGGGATATGGGATGATAGGTGGAGGGTTTGGAGGCAAGGGTAAGGGTTTTGAGATTCGTGGTTGACCCAGACGGTGCAGGTACCTAGCCGATTCATAATCTGTCATAATCATGCAACACAGCAATGAGTGAAGCGATGAGTTAATCTTATGTACTGGTGGACCTTCACAAATATGTTCCTGTTGGTTGCTGTGCTGTAGGTCATAGACCCGTACAACAGTATTTCCATTGTAACGTGAGCCTCGATGGACCCAATGGTTTGCTCACGTATCGTTACATAAAGTGGGCATAGCAAAAGAAAATGCTCAGCAGTCTCGGGGTCGCCACATCTACATAGGGGATTATCGGAAAGGAAGTTATTGAAAAGGTCGAAGTTCAGGTTGCTACAATTGAGGCGCAATCGACAGTGATATACTTGACTTTCGCGTGACTTGTAGTGGAAGAAGTAGCTGGGGGTGGGTAATCTGTTTCGATTAAGGTATGTTTTAAAATTTGGCAGTGAGCTATTATCCCTAATGTGAAGGGGAACGTCGTTCCATAGTCGAGTAGCAGATGAGAGAAATGAGGTGTGATGAAGCTGTGTCCGGCACATCGGTGTGACAAGGTTCCTGTTGCCTCGAAGGTCATGGCCCTGTATTTCGGAGATGGGTGGGGGTATACGAATGCTGGCATACGCCGGAACAAGGCGATGATACATTTTGAAATACTGCACCAACTTGTGATTTGTTCGTCTTGTTTCGAGTGTATCCCAGCCCGTCTCGACATATAAACGATCTTTACTAGAACATTTAGTCGCACCGGTTACGAGGCGCGCGGCCTCGATTTTAATTTTTTCCAACTCTTCGGCTTCTCTAGCTGTACAGTTGTCCCAGACAGTATCGGCATATTCCAGTATCGTACGAACAAAGGCGAAGTAAATTTTCTCTAGTGTTTTGCAGTCAAGTCGAAACTTGAAACGTCTAAGTAGGTTAAGACGGCGCCATGCCTTTTGGGCTATCTCAGCAATATGGGTCGACCACGATTGTCGAATGTTAGGCCGAGATGCTTGTGGAGGGTGACTTTCTGAATATCAGTTTGGAACATTTTTAGTGGCGGGTGGTGTATCTCGTTGGTTTTTCGAGAAATTGTCATGGTTTCGGTTTTATTTGGGTTAAATTTCACAAGCCATCGCTCAGACCAAGCCTCGATTTTCTTTATATCTCTATTGATTATATCAGCAGCCAACGTGGCATTTTCGACAACCAGGTAGAACGATATATCATCTGCGAATAAACGAATATTGCTAGTAATGATATCCACTATATCATTGATATATATCAAGAACAGCAAGGGCCCAAGAATTGAGCCCTGCGGTACAGTAGTCCAGGAGGATGAGACCGAGCTTAGGACAACACGTTGTTGTCTATTACTCAGATATGATTTGAGCCATCGAAGAAGGGCACCACCAACTCCAATCCACTCCAGCTTATGGAGGAGCCCATTGTGCCACACCTTGTCAAATGCCTTGCTCACATCACAGAAAACTATTCTTACCTCCTTCCCCTCATCTAATGCCGAGCTGAAGAAATCGTATATGTCAGTCAGTTGCAGCACAGTAGAGTCTGATGGTAGGAACCCAGACTGGAGAGGAGTGAGCAGGGAATTATCTTTCAGAAAAGACAGTATCCTCTGAAAAACACATTTTTCAAAAACTTTACTGATACTACTCAACAGGGTGATCGGACGATAACTTTCAACTAGGTGCATATCACCTTTCTTGAACACGGGGGATACGTTGCCACATTTCCATTCGGGAGGAAAGAACGAGATATTAAGCATGAGATTGAAAATCTTGGTTAAAG
Organism: Pictodentalium vernedei; assembly: GCA_031216915.1. Classification (NCBI taxonomy): domain Eukaryota; kingdom Metazoa; phylum Mollusca; class Scaphopoda; order Dentaliida; family Dentaliidae; genus Pictodentalium; species Pictodentalium vernedei. The sequence goes on from CM062292.1 coordinate 224,809,421, forward strand.
GATCACATAGACTAGAACCACATTCTTTCAGGATGTGGGGGCTTATTTTGTCTGGACCGCAAACCTTTGCGGCATTTAGGGAGGTAAGAGCTTTCATAACTTCTTTTGGGTGAAGTGTTATGTCATTTAGCTTAGGTCTATCATCATTTGGAGCCAGGAACGGTATGGTTTGGGTCGAGGCATCGACCGAAGAGACTGAGGCAAAGTATTGGTTAAGGCAGTCGGCTTTGTCTTTGTCAGTTGTATGAATGGCGTTGTCGTGCTCGAGATTGGGAATAATGCAGTGGTGATGACCTATTAGTAGTTTAAGCGTTCTCCACCATTGGGAAGCATTAGTACTTGAGCAGCTCAGACTCTGATCAATTTTAGAAAAATGGTTCTGCTTTGACTTCCTAATCTCAGAAACTGTTCGGTTACGCACGAGGCGATAGTTTTGCCATGCTAATGGTGTGTTCTTACCTTTTGTGTTGCGTTGTGAGACGTTTGCGTTGGCGTATCAATTTCCTGATGTCGTGCATCCAGGGTGGCTGCTCTGGTCGCGACTTCACGATCTTGTTGGGAATGAACTGCAGGGCATATTTTTCAATGATGTTCGTGAGCTGTTCGACAATAGTATTAGGGGAGGCTTCATTCAGGATGTCTTCCCAATTGATGTTTTTGAGAGTGTTATTAAGACCAGTGTAGTCACCTTTATCATACAGCCAAATGCGCCGCGAGAAGCTGTTGCTTTTTGGCCTTGGCACCTTGAGAGTAAGCGTTATTGGGCAGTGATACCTGACCATGTCAGCATGAAAAGGATCACGGACTTCAATACTATCGACAATACCAAATACATTGTCATTAGTTATGATCAGGTCGATTAAGGAGTTTGAGTTTTCAGTATAATGTGTTGGTTTGTCAATGAGTTGGTTTAAGCTAAATTGCGTTAATAATTGTTGGACGTGGACAGTGGGGATGCGAAGTTGATCATCGTTGAAGTTACCCATTATTATAATATTTCCAATTCCGCTATCGGTAGCTTTTTCGAGAGACAGGGATAAGAGATCCCAGAGGTTGCGTAGAATTGGGTGGGCGGTAGATTACCCCAAAGAGAATCGAGCCCTGACCTGAATGGACCTGCGTCCATATACCTTCCAAGCCGATAACGTCAAGGTCGGGTCGTCGTTTGAAGGAAATGTTCGTTTTAATATATATTGCACTCCTCCCCCTCTAGAGCCACGATCTTTTCTTAGTGGATGATGGAAGCCTGGAATGTCGATTTCTAAATCGTTGTCATTTGGGTTAAGCCAGGTTTCAGTGAATGCGCAGATGTCATAAATAGCATTTCGCAACTAAGGACGTCAATTTTTGGTTTCAGACTATGTATGTTGAGGTGGAAAAATGATAGGCCATGTGGTTCGGAAGGACTGCAATCTGACACGGAGCTGCTGGAAGGTGTAAGTGGTGATGACTGTACGGGGCCTGGATTCGACTCAATGTCTCCTGCCAGTAGTCTTACAATGAAGAGCCAGGACACAAGTCCACCTGGTACATAGCTTGAGACCAGGCAAAGACAACCAAACATGGTGCACGATACTAAGTTGTATTTACATGTATGTGGCTTGGGGTTAGCAGCATGTATTTCATCGTGGAACGCTGACAATGGCACACCGGACAAGTGGCATATCGTCCCCTGAGCTCCAACGTGCCACATGTGCCTACTGGCACATTGGACACGTTGGGACACAGGGGGCGACATGCTCGACTAATTCTGAGCATGGAGCAGACTTAGCATAATTGTGATACCCTTGGTGCCATGATAAAAGAATAAGATTATAAGTAGAATCGACTGAAGGTCCAGTTGCATTTTGTGTTGCACGCTGTTGCGTGCTTTCGTCGCGAAGAGGCCCACTCTGCTTCTGTATGTCTCAATATCAGTCGCCATTTGGGGCATGTAGATCTAATGATTTGAAGCAGAGTGGGTCGGATCTCATAGCTCTGTCACGTAGCTCGGCAGCCTGCACCATCAGGGTCAAAAGTGTCCTCCTGTATTTGGGGGTGTTGATGCGGCCACGGGCATTAAGTGTGCCGTTTTCATTTGACAAGGGTATCTCGATGGAACATTGGGAAATGTTGGGAGAATGGGTAAACTGGGACGTTAAGATTAGAATAATTGATAGAATAATCAAAATAAAACTAGAATGAGAGACAAATCCGCACATAGCTGTGGTATGTCGTTAATCGAAAATTACTCTTCGGAGGAGAGGGGAGGGCATTTCTGGGATTTCGATGACGATTTCACGTGCGGTCAGCCTTGAGCTTGCAAGATTACAATCGGACTTCAAGAATAACGAATCTTCAATAAACACTGATTGGGGAAACAATAGTCTAAGGGCAGCATATGCATAGCTAGTTGGACCGCGTTGGCAGTGAGCACCTTCATGGAGCATGTTGGAGCTGAGTGAGTTAATGGACAAGTTGCTAATCGATTGCAACCTTAAATTGACACGTGAACACGCTGAGCAGTCGCATCAAAATTTGACACTGAGAATCAGCAGGATCAAGGGTTGAATGCTCAATATTGTTGGGATCGCTGTACTTGGTCCATCGATTAAAATTATTATTGCGGAGAAACGTATTGAAAATTAAGTGATAGGATTAGACATAGAAGAGATGATACTGATCGCCCTTCATGCCACGAAAGGGTCAAAAGTTGGCATGAAGAGAAATCACTCCCTTCTATTGTTTCCGTAGAGGCATGACCATGAGTTGCTTACTATCACGGCAAGACAAGTATGAACACCCCAAATTGAGGCAAGCCTTACTGTGTGTAAATTGGAGAGAGTGAAAGAGAGGGAAACAGTAAGTAGTAAGGAGTACCCACAAGGGCATCACAGTTGTCAATCAATGTAACAAGGACAGCTTGAAAATTAGAATCAGGTTTTAAAATGCTTATATGTATACTGGTGAAGTAAAATGATTGAGAAAATTGTGGAAAATGATATACAGTTTACGATTGACCCTCAAAGCATTACAAACAAACCATCACCAGTCGGTGGTAGCAAGAGACAACATGCAAAGGATAAAATACAGAGGACTGCATTTTAGCATAGGGTATATTTGCATTCCAACTAGCCAATATTAACAGATCGGTGTCCCCAGGTGAATGTATTATCGTAAGAGCACGCATGCGTTGGTTGATTGTATTCACCTGTTGACACGCCATCGGGAATCTATGTAGAAGTCGGCTAGCTCGCTACACATTCTGCAGAACAAGCACACACAGACCGAACTAATGGGGCGAGCCTGCGTGTGCATGTTCCGCAGAATGTGCGATTACGACAAAGTACATTCATGCTGTATTATTGTATCATAGAAACGTATATATTATATTGGTTGAATTTATTATCACTTGTTGGCGCGTTGGAAAAGAACTATGCAGGCGTAAACTGACTCGCCACACATTCCGCAGAAGAGGCACGCACGAACTCCCCCAAATGAGAAAGAGTCTCTGCGTGCCTATTCTGCAGAGCGTGGAGCGCTGCTCACTCACTCATTCACACGCACTTGTATTACTCACAATCAAGCAACAGCTGATGAAAGATTGTGTTAGTTCTAAGGTGGTTCGCGATTAACTCACAAGGCACACAAGACTTTCCACCACTAATCAGTTGAGGCAGGCAGCCCCAAAAACAATATTATGTGAAGATACAGTTGAAAGGTATTATTACTTCGGGGCTGTTCGAATTGCAATATCCAAGATATTCACAAGGCGTGAGCACCAAAAGAAACCTCCGGTAAAAGTACAGTTGGACAGTGATATTACTTAAGGGGTGCTCGAATTCTAATATTCAAGATATTCACAGAACGTGAGCACCAAGTGACACTGTACACATTCATATTTCCAGGTGTTATATCAGGTTACAGCCAGGTTTTGTAGCAGAATGTTAAATCTAAGTGTAAGTATTGTCATAGGAATATGCATGTGTATATATTGGTTTTGAGGTTGTACCCCTGTTGACGTGTTGGCAGGGATCTCTGCAGGCGTGAGCCGACACGTCGCGCATTTCGCAGAACAAGCGCGCACAACCTCGCCCCATAGGGAGGGATTCTGCACGTCTAATCTGCAGAATGTGCGGTGACACACACTCACTCACTCACACACACACCTGCTCACGCATACACATTTGGGTACTTGTTTTACATATAGGCAAACGAGAAGCAGATTTAAGATTTGTGATGGTTATAAGGTGATTTGCGATCCATCACCACTCAAACATCAGTGTTAGCCTGTGTTGGTCACAACATTCGTATTAATAGCTGGCTGAGTGCTAGATTATTTTAGTGGTCAAAGCAGTGCTTATAGACATTTATTTATGACAAGTCACTGGAGAATGTCTGCAGGCGCCTTACAATAAGTTGTAATAAAGCAAGTTGGTGTAAACAAGTTGTTATTTCCTTCTATCTCTGTCTATGAAACGGTGACCAGTAACAGGAATATTCCAGCACGATACCCTCATTTTTCATTAAAGCTGTGGTATTGGCTTACAGCACTCAAACAGTCAAACGGTACAGACGAACAATATAACTGAATAGAGGGTGTTCGACTTACATCTTTCCAAGTATTTAAAAGCGTTGACACTGGATGAATGCATTAACATGGGAGCATGTGTACAGTTCGCGGTGAGTGGACCGCCACCAAAACATTCGCAAGAAAACGTTTATTTACACCTTTTTCAATCGCTCTGTTGATAATTCCTTCCAGAAGTGACTGAACAGATGGGTCCTGGAAGGCTTCTAGAAAGTTGGGCGTGGAGCTGGGCGACTGTTTCACATTCGTTTCCATTGTGGTCATTAGAATAACGGTAGAAATATCTTGCGAGGCGGAATCGTCGTATTCAGACTCATTAAACTGTTCACTTTCACTATCACTGGCAGTTGCAGCAGTGGTTATAGCACACAACTCGGAGGGGCTCGACTGTATATTAGCTTTCTTGGTATGTGGACAGGATTGTTATCATCAGGTGTTCGTCGACGTTTGTCGGTTTTTTGGTTGTCCTTCTGCCCATCAATGTTAGTATTCAGATAAGTAGTGTTGAACCTGAACAATTGCAGGTAACATATTCGACGTCAGGAAGAAGGAAGAAGCACAGATTGAGAAAGCAGTCCTAGTGTCGGCACACCAATAGAACGAACCAGTAAATCGAATCAGGTCAATCAGACAACTGACAATAGAAACACACAAGTGTTCACACGAGTGTTCACACGTTCACACCGAGCAAAATATACAGCACAGCATACAGCACTGAACGACACGGCTGCAGCGGACCCACAAGATACCTCACAATGAGTAGGAGGAATTTATCCAAAACTGACTGGGACCTCTTCAGAAAAATAATTCGGTTAAAATAAACAAAAACGACCCAATGAATACCTGCGAACTCGAGCAAGCATGCACCAATCTCAGTGAAGTCATTAACAACACTCTTGATGAGATTTGTCCCAAACAGACGCTTAAACCGCGGGCCAACAGAATAACTGAAACCACACTCCAAATAATAAAACAAAAAGAAAGGCCTTCCGTGCATACAAATCAGAAAAACTTCCAACTAAAAAGGTCGAACTTAAAGCCGTGTATAATCGCCTCCACGGCGAAGTTAAAAAAGCAATAGCAAACGACAATCGCGTGAGATGGGAAAAAGCAACGGAAAATCTAAATGGACTCAGAGAGCCTAAAAAGTGTTGGGATACTTTTAAAACCCTTACTGGACAAAAACATAAAGACGCCAACAGTAAGGCTCTTAAGATCAGTGATGGAACTATGGCCCTGGATGACAAGGCGAAGGCTGGCTCCTTCGCTGAGCTCCTTAAGAAATATCATCGCCCACATGATCGCGATAGGTTTGATGACGAGTTCAAAGAAAAAGTAAACAAATTTGTTCGAGACAACAAGACAATGTTTAACGATGTCAACTTCTGCCAAACACCCGAGGACGGAGATGGCCATGAACTCACGGAACCGATAAGCCAAGAAGAAGTGACTAACACAATTAAAAAATGTAAGTCTTCTTCTTCCCCAGGAGGGGACGAGGTTTCATACAAAATCCTGAAACAATGTCCCAATACTTTTTTCCAGTAGACTCACTAACCTCCTAAACTGCTGTCTCTCTAGTGGATACATCCCAAAATGTTGGAAAGTAGCTACAGGAGTCATGATACCCAAACCCGACAAGGACTTGAGAAACCCAGGTAATTACCGCCCAATCAGCCTACTCAGCTGTATTGGAAAAATTTTCGAACGGATTCTCACGACTAGACTCCGCAGCTATCTCGAATCAATCAGCCTTTTCAATAAGTGGCAAAGGGCCTACAGAGGCCAAAGAGAGGGAATCGAGCATGTTTAGTAGATTATATGAAAACGGCGTTCAGTCAAAATGAAATAGGAACCGCGCTATTACTCGACGTAGAAAAAGCGTTTGACTCTGTCTGGCACAATGGCATGAGATACAAACTAGCTAAAATGGGCCTACCTACCAAAATTCTAAGGATCCTATCATCATTTATATCTGATCGAAAAATCAAAGTAAGGATCCTATCATCATTTATATCTGATCAAAAATCAAAGTAAGGGTCAACCGCGAGGTGTCAGACGAGGTAAAACTCGAAGCGGGCACTCCACAGGGTTCGATCCTTAGCCCGCTTCTATTTATAATATATGTGAATGACATTGACAAAGTAGGAAAGAACCATGTTGAACTATCTCAATTCTCAGACGACAAAGGAATGTGGAGGGCCAGTAAATCTCGAAACATAATACAAAACCGCCTGCAGGATACCATCCGTGACCTGCAAGACTGGTGTGCGCTGTGGCGCATCAAGCTAAATGCCGCGAAAACACAAAGAATCACATTCTATAAAAAGCAAAGAAAAGAAGCTGTCCCTAATATTGAGCTTAAGCTTTCCGACCACAAACTCGAAGCTAGTAATAAGGCAAAGTTTCTGGGATTCACCCTGGATAGCAGTCTCAATCTAAACAATCACGTAAACTCATTCATTGCCAAAGCCACTAAACGCATCAATTTCCTGAAAATGATTAGAGGTAACAATTGGGGAGCCAGTAAAGAAATTCTCCTCAAGCTTTACAAGTCATATATACGCCCAGTACTAGAGTATGGGGCCATAATAACGCGTGACCTGAATAAAACAAACATTGAAAAACTACAACGGGTCCAAAACCATGCCTTGCGCGTGGCTCTGCGCAAGCCCATGTGGACATTGATAAAACAACTTCACGAGATAGCAAAAATAGACACGATAGCAATGCGCTTAAGAGATCTTCAAAGCAAAACTCTAAATAGACTTCAAGACAGCGAATTAATAATTGAACTAAATGCGCATCGCGTCCTCAATAGGAAAACTAAATAATGTGGGGCGTATCCATCGAAGGGGTTAAAGATTACGTCATTGCGATGGGGTGAGCCAGGCACTCGGTGACAAAAATTCAGAACTGGCTGCGGGTGACACGATACGTACGAAAGCTTGCCTCTGTTACCAGTGGGAGTTGCAAACGGCGAGGAAATTCTCCACCTGCTGCCGGGTCTCCCCTCCGGAGATATAAATTTCGCGGAAATAATGCCGGCTTCCTCATTCAGATGTCACTGGTCGTCACGGACGGATCAGTCGTAAATTAAAAACCGAATTGCTCTAATTTCCAGCTCTCTATCTTTTCTACCTCCTCTATCTCATCAGACACAAGACCAAAACTGAATGACAAACTATGAGGGATTGAAACAATCCTCATGCAAAGATGTGCAGCAAACCTAAATAAGACCAAGGCAAGGATTGAAACAATCTTGCCAGCAAACAACCCTTTTAAGGGCTTTTTGTTATTTATGTAGGGTTTTTTTTTGGTTTTTCTTTTGGGGGGTGGGGGTGGGGAGGTGATTTGGAATACTCGAAGGATAACCAGATACCTCATAATAACATACGGCATCCTATCTCCCAGAAGGCTTGATGGATGACTCCCGGTTTTTCAAAACTAAACTTCTTGAGCTTTCTCCACTCCTTTTTTGTAACCGCTATGGTCATATACCGGGGCCGCTACCAAACCGGTGTTGCTGTTTGGTTTTCTTTTCTCTTCTTCCCTTAAATTTGCCATCGCACAAAATTATAATCTGACTCGCCACCATGGTGGAAATCAAACCTCTACCATCGCCAAGCTGGAACCGAATAAAGCCCACTCTCTAATAGTCTTAATGACGTGAGGGGTTGATTATTGAAAATCTATCACTCCAACGTAATCTGCCGGAAATTCTAACCGCGTGCGTACCACCTCAGACCCCATTTTAGGCAATAGGAAGCTAGGCCTGTGTGATGCAAGTGAAATAAAATACGGTTAACGGGTCGCAAGGGATTGTTAAATCCTACATCGTTCCTGCGCGCCTTCGGCGCGCTAAAACCTTTCATTCATTCGGGTTATAATCTTTCCTTTTCTCTTCTTCCCTTAAATTTGCCATCGCACAAAATTATATTCTGACTCGCAACCATGGTGGAAATCAAACCTCTACCATCGCCAAGCTGGAACCGAATAAACCCCACTCTCTAATAGTCTTAATGGCGTTGAGGGATTGATTATTGACAATCTATCACTCCAACGTAATCTGCCGGAAATTCTAACTGCGTGCATACCACCTCAGACCCCATTTTAGGCAATAGGAAGCTAGGCCTGTGTGATGCAAGTGAAATAAAATAAGGTTAACAGGGTTGCAAGGGATTGGTAAATCCCACATCGTCCCTGCGCGCCTTCGGCGCGCTAAAACCTTTCATTCAAAGGGATATCTCCATCATTTGAATCAGTCTTACTCTCAGAATTATTATTATTATATCGGGGCTGCTAGCAAACCGGCGTTGCTGTTTGGTTTTCTTTTCTCTTCTTCCCTTAAATTTGCCATCGCACATCATAATCTGACTCGCCACCATGGTGGAACTCAAACATCTACCATCGCCAAGCTAGAACCGAATAGAGCCCACTCTCTAATAGTCTTAATGGCGTTGAGGGATTGATTATTGACAATCTATCACTCCAACGTAAACTGCCGGGAATTCTAACCGCGTGCATACCCCCTCAAACCCCATTTGGGGCAATAGGAAAGCTAGGCCTGTGTGATCCAAGTGAATTAAAATAAGGTTAACCGGGTCGCAAGGGATTTGTAAATCCCACATCGTCCCTGTGCGCCTTTGGCGCGCTAAAACCTTTCATTCATCGGGTTTTATCAATTGTTTTTTTTTCAACCACGGAGTTCATCACTATCAACAAAGTTGGCTAGAAGCTAGTTTATATGGTTATATGTACACTAAAAAGGCAGAAAATGACTCATCAATTCGTTGGAATTGCTCTAACAGAATTGCTTATGCTTGCAAATCAATCGCCACTACAGACATTGAGGTAAGTTAATTTCGATTCAAATTAATATATATTTTTCCACTGTACCAGATGCCCAGACAAGCTGGTGCAACCTAACTCTTATCCTTGGGCCATACACAAATTTTCAATCCCCAATACCCCCCGAAAATTTGCCCAAGATATAAGGACTTTCTTTTTTGTATCTTTGGCAAATATTTTGGGAGGTATTGGGGGTTCAAAATTTGTGTATGGCCCAAGGATAAGAGTTAGGTTGCACCAGCTAGTCTGGGTTACTGGTTAGTATAAAAGATATATAAATTGGAGCGGCGTGAACCCCGTTCCTAGTTCCTAGTTCAATGTGAATCCCGTTCCTAGTTCCTGGTTCAGTGTGAATTCCGTTCCTAGTTCCTGGCTCCTAGTTCAATGTGAATCCCGTTCCTAGTTCCTAGTTCCTAGTTCAATGTGAATCTCGTTGCTAGTTCCTAGTTTCCAGTTAAATGTGAATCCCATAACTAGGAACTAGGAACGGGGTTCACGCCGCTATTTCAGTGTGAATCCTATTACTAGTTCCTAGTTCCTAGTTCCTAGTTCAGGCGCATAATAATTACCATCAATATACTGTAGGTCTAGTGGAGTATATAACCAAAAACCCTTGGTATGCGCCGGTCGACCTAATTCAAACAGAGGTCAGCATGGGACATTATCTTAATCTTTAGTAAAATAAGTACTAGTTCCTAGTTCAATATGAATCCCGTTCCCAGTTCCTAGTTCAATGTGAATCCCGTTACTAGTTCCTAGTTCCTAGTTTAGACTTAGAATAATTATCATAAATATACTTTAGGTCTAGTGGGGTATATAACCAGAAACCCCTTAGCATGCGCCAGTCGACCAGAGGCCGGCATGGGACATTATCTTGGGCTTTAGCAAAATAAGTGAAGTTGTCCTCATTCGAACAGGACGAGTTTTGTCCCCATGCCCGGTGGTCACCCCCGCACGACCAACGCGTTCTTAGGCGAGAATCGAGCAGGACGAGTTTTATAATGCCCGGAAAATTATCTCTAAGCTAGCGGGATCTCCAACGACAATCTGTCCCTATAGGACTAGTGCCAGGCAATTGTCCCTCGACTAGCGATGATCTCCGGCGACAATCCCCCTAGAGGCTAGCATGAGAATTTATCTGCGTGTTTAGCAACCAGCCATGAATATCAAGGAAAATCTGTCTCTGGTAAAATCGCTATTAGATCAGAAAACCAACCAGTAACTCATTCCTAGTTCCTAGTTTCAACAGGACGAGTTTTGTCGCTATGTCCGGCTGTCGCCCCTGGACGAGCATCAGGTTCGCCGGCAAGAGTCGAGCGGGACGAATTTTATAATGCCCGGCAAATTATCTCTAAGCTAGGGCATGTCAGTAGTATATCATGTACCCGATCGTGCCTCATTACCCGGACTTTTGGGGGTGCAACTAGTGTTAAATTCTCATAGGAACCGGGCTTTTGGGGGTGCAACTTTGGGGGTGCAAAAGTACGGCTCCTTGCAGCTAGATCCGGTAAATAGTGTACGTACTGCATATATAGTATGCTACGGTAAGTATAGTGATATATGTATGCATGGGGCTATAGGTATATATTATGGGTAAGTGATGGAAAGATGATGGGAAAATTGGGTTTTCTTGAAAGTTTTTCCCGCGAAACGGTTGACGTTGATATTGGCGTCGTGACGTCATGATGCGCACGCGACGTCATAGAGATGTTGACCACTGTTATTGTCCAGTATACAATCTGACATAACGTTATTCGGGTCAGTGGATGTCGGGCTTCTCGTATGGGGTGGCGGCGACATAGTAGTAGTGGTATATATGCATGTAGGTCCCAAGTTAGCCCTTAGTACTATTAATCCACCTTATGCTTCATATTATCCTATGTCTGCTATAGCTAAGTCAAGAAGTATTGTGGGCATGGGGGTCATGTATGGTCGGCCAGTGCGGTATTGAAAGATAGTCCTTGGTGGTTTAAGTTGGACAGTATAGGATGATTGGTCTGTTGGGTTATCACCCCCTTAGTACTATTAACCTACCGAATCCTTTGTATTATCTTATGGCTGGTATTGGTAGTTTAGTGTTAGGCCAGGCAGTATTATACTAGGTTGTTTAGAACGGGTGGCATAGGATGCATTGTATATACACCTATAGGTCCAGTCCTCGATATTATTAACCAGCCGATTGCTTTGTATTATTCCATGATTGGTATATGTAGTATGTTATGGCAGGTCAAGTGGAGTTTTGGAGTGGGGGTAATGCCTGGCAGTATAGAACAGCAGTATAGTATGGACGATATATACCTCTGTGGGCCCTTGCAGGTCCCATGTTAGCCCTTAGTACTATTAATCCACCTGATGCTTCATGTTATCCCATGACTAATATAGGTAGTATGCAATGCTAGGCATAGAGGTATTGTGGGTAGGGGTACTGTCTGGTAGTTTAGAACGGCACTATAGTATGGCGGTATATACACCTATAGGCCCCTGTTAGTGCTTGGTACTATTAACCAACCGATTGCTTTGTTTTATTATATGGCTGGTATATGTAGTACGTTATGGTAGACCTAGTGATTTTGTGGGGGTGGGGTAATGCTTGGTAGTTTAGAACGGTAGTATAACATAGGCTATGCATATCCCTGTAGGTCTCTTGCTGGCCCTTGGTACCGCTGATCCACCAGGTGCTTCATATTATTGAGCGGTATTATGGGGTGGGGCCAATGCCTGGTAATACAGAACGGCAGCAGAGTATGGTTGGTATATTCCCCTGTAGATTCCATCCTAACCGTTGATAGTATTAACCTACCAAATGTTTTGTATAACCCTGTTACTGGTACGGTGGTGCGTAATAGCAGTAGTTCTGATCCTATTCCAAGTATTCTTGTTGTTTCATATATATAACTAACCAATTAGATTGCTTGATTTCCCATAATCTGTATACAGAGTTATCTCCCTTGTGTATAATAAAAGCCTATATCGAATGGCCATATTCCCAGGCACCCCAATTTCGGCACCCCCTTTTTAGGAAACACCCGTAGCTATAGAATCCCCTTTTTGTCATATGTGCTTATGTGAAAAAGCACAATGTGACACAATGTACCCTAGCACAAAGGCACATGGTTTATGTGCCGATATGTGCTTATGTGAAAAGGCACAATGTGACACAATGTGCCCTAGCACATAGGCACATACGGGTATTTTAGGATACCTATATCCTGGTATTGTTTTATTCGAAGATACCTACTGGAGAATCCCTTTTTAGGAATCCCATTTGTAGAATCCCTTTTTGGAATTAGAGATGGGTTTCAGTAGTATAGCTCGTATGTTTCACCCCCAGGGGGGGGGGGGGGGGGCCTCGGTACTATAGCACTACCGCTAAGCCGATAAAATGGGGAAATAAAGTCAATTTCGGTGATTTCGGGTGGATTTTGGTGATTTGGAAGAATTGTCGTGTTGTTTGTGGTAATTAGATTTACTCTTCTACAATCGAACACACCCCCGGACATACCCCTGTCTTGTTGGAAGCCATCTTGGTTTCTATGGTAGCACGTGATTACTATGTTACCAATGGCTTCTAACAAGACAGGGGTATGTTGGGGGTGTGTTCCTTTGTAGAAGAGTAAATCTGATTACCACAAACAACCCGACAATCCATCCAAATCACCAAAATCCACCTGAAATCACCGAAATTGACTTTATTTCCCCATTTTATCGGCTTAGCGGTAGTGCTATAGTACCGAGGGGCCCCCTGGGGGTGAAACATACGAGCTATACTACTGAAACCCATCTCTAATTCCAAAAAGGGATTCTACAAATGGGATTCCTAAAAAGGGATTCTCCAGTAGGTATCCTCGAATAAAACAATACCAGGACATAGGTATCCTAAAATACCCGTATGTGCCTATGTGCTAGGGCACATTGTGTCACATTGTGCCTTTTCACATAAGCACATATCGGCACATAAACCATGTGCCTTTGTGCTAGGGCACATTGTGTCACATTGTGCTTTTTCACATAAGCACATATGACAAAAAGGGATTCTATAGCCACGGGTGTTTCCTAAAAAGGGGGTGCCGAAATTGGGGTGCCTGGGAATATGGCCATTGGATATAGGCTTTTATTATACACAAGGGAGATAACTCTGTATACAGATTATGGGAAATCAAGCAATCTAATTGGTTAGTTATATATATGAAACAACAAGAATACTTGGAATAGGATCAGAACTACTGCTATTACGCACCACCTTACCAGTAACAGGGTGATACAAAGCATTTGGTAGGTTAATACTATCAACGGTTAGGATGGAATCTACAGGGGAATATACCAACCATACTCTGCTGTCGTTCTGTATTACCAGGCATTCGGCCCCACCCCAGAATACCGCTCAATAATATGAAGCACCTGGTGGATCAGCAGTACCAAGGGCCAGCAAGAGACCTACAGGGATATGCATAGCCTATGTTATACTACCGTTCTAAACTACCAAGCATTACCCCACCCCCACAAAATCACTAGGTCTACCATAACGTACTACATATACCAGCCATATAATAAAACAAAGCAATCGGTTGGTTAATAGTACCAAGAACTAACAGGGGCCTATAGGTGTATATACCGCCATACTATAGTGCCGTTCTAAACTACCAGACAGTACCCCTACCCACAATACCTCTATGCCTAGCATTGCATACTACCTATATTAGTCATGGGATAACATGAAGCATCAGGTGGATTAATAGTACTAAGGGCTAACATGGGACCTGCAAGGGCCCACAGAGGTATATATCGTCCATACTATACTGCTGTTCTATACTGCCAGGCATTACCCCCACTCCAAAACCCCACTTGACCTGCCATAACATACTACATATACCAATCATGGAATAATACAAAGCAATCGGCTGGTTAATAATATCGAGGACTGGACCTATAGGTATATATACAATGCATCCTATGCCACCCGTTCTAAACAACCTAGTATAATACTGCCTGGCCTAACACTAAACTACCAATACCAGCCATAAGATAGTACAAAGGATTCGGTAGGTTAATAGTACTAAGGGGGTGATAACCCAACAGACCAATCATCCTATACTGTCCAACTTAAACCACCAAGGACTATCTTTCAATACCGCACTGGCCGACCATACATGACCCCCATGCCCACAATACTTCTTGACTTAGCTATAGCAGACATAGGATAATATGAAGCATAAGGTGGATTAATAGTACTAAGGGCTAACTTGGGACCTACATGCATATATACCACTACTACTATGTCGCCGCCACCCCATACGAGAAGCCCGACATCCACTGACCCGAATAACGTTATGTCAGATTGTATACTGGACAATAACAGTGGTCAACATCTCTATAACGTCGCGTGCGCATCATGACGTCACGACGCCAATATCAACGTCAACCGTTTCGCGGGAAAAACTTTCAAGAAAACCCAATTTTCCCATCATCTTTCCATCACTTACCCATAATATATACCTATAGTCCCATGCATACATATATCACTATACTTACCATAGCATACTATATATGCAGTACGTACACTATTTACCGGATCTAGCTGCAAGGAGCCGTACTTTTGCACCCCCAAAGTTGCACCCCAAAAGTCCGGTTCCTATGGGAATTTAACACTAGTTGCACCCCCAAAAGTCCGGGTAATGAGGCACGATCGGGTACATGATATACTACTCATTTCCAGCAGCAATCTGCCCCTATAGGACTAGTGCCAGGCAATTGTCTCTCGACTTGCGACGATCCCCGGCGACAATCCCCCTACAGACTAGCATGGGAATTTATCTGCGTGTTTAGCAACCAGCCATGAGTATCAAGTAAAATCTGTCTCTGGTAAAATCGCTATTAGATCAGAAAACCAATCAGTAACCCATTCCTAGTTCCTAGTTCAACAGGACGAGTTTTGTCGCTATGTCTGGCGGTCGCCCCCGGACGAGCATCGAGTTCTCAGGCGAGAGTCGAGCAGGACGAGTTTTGTACTTCCCGGCAAATTATCCCACACCTAGCGGGGATCTCCAGCGACAATCTGTCCCTATAGGACTAATGCCAGGTAATTGTCCCTCGACTAGCGATGATCTCCGCCGACAATCCCCCTAGACGCTAGCATGAGAATTTATCTGCGTGTTTAGCAACCAGCCATGAATATCAAGGAAAATCTGTCTCTGGTAAAATCGCTATTAGATCAGAAAATCAACCTAGTTCAACAGGACGATTTTTGTCGCTATGTCCGGCGGTCGCCCCCGGACGATCATCGAGTTCTCCGGCGAGAGTCGAGCAGGACGAGTTTTGTAATATTCCCTAACCTAGCGGGAATCTCCAACGACAATCTGTCCCTGGGACGAGTGTCAGGCAATTATCGCTTGGTTAGCGGTGATCTCCAGCGACAATCCCACCAGGGAGCATCTCCGGCGACAATCCGCCCCTAGAAGGATGCCCGTCTGTGGTCCCAAGGCTAGCGTCGATCTCCGGCGACAATCTGCCCGTAGAATGTAGTGCTCGGCAAATTGTCCCTAGGCTAGTGACGATCTCTAGCGACAATCATCCCTAGATTTGATGCCTAGGGAGTACCTCCGGCGATGAAGGGGTGTCCGGCTGTAGTCCAAAGGATAGCTCTGATCTCCGGAGACAAACTGTCCTAGAAAGAATGGCCGGCAATTTCCCCAGGCTGTCGACGATCTGCAGCGACAATCCACCCGAAGAACCGCCAGCATGGGACCTTATCTGAGTGTTTAGCAACCTGCCATGGGGTACCATGTCAAATCCGTCTCCCGTAAAATCGATATTACATCACAAAACTAACCAGTAATTCAGCGGGGACAGAGCGCTGTAGAAGTGCTGCTATTATTATTATTATTATTATTATTATTATTATTATTATTATTATAAATCCGTCTCTCGTAAAATCGATATTAGATTACAAAACCAACCAGTAACTCGTTTCTAGTTCCTAGTTCAATGTGAATCCCGTTACTAGTTCCTAGTTCAGACTTAGAATAATTACCATCAATATACTTTAGGTCTAGTGGAGTATATAACCAGAAACCCCTTGGTATGCGCCAGTCGACCTAATTCAAATAGAGGCCAGCATGGGACATTATCTTAGTCTTTAGCAAAATAAGTCAAGTTGTCCTCATTCGAACAGGACGAGTTTTGTCGCTATGCCCGGCGATCGCCCCCGGGCGACCTGCGGGTTCTCCGGCGGGAGTCGAGCAGGACAAGTTTTTAATGCCCGGCAAATTGTCCGTAGGCTAGCGTGGATCTCCAGTGACAATCTGTCCCTAGGACGAGTGCCCAGCCTACCTATTCAGCAGGAATAGAGCGCTATAGAAGCGCTATTATTATTATTATTATTATTATTATTATTATTATTATTATTATTATTATTATTATTATTATTATTATTATTATTATTATTATGATAAAGCAGTCTCTCGTAAATTCGATATTAGATCGGTCAGCTTACCGAGAGAACCATTGCACTGAAGCTGCTCTTTTACACACCACAAAGTCTCTACTTAGTCACACGGATGAAGGCAAAGTAACGGTATTGTCTCTATTAGACCTATCAGCAGCATTTGACACAATTGATGAGCAAATACTTTTTGAAAGACTTCGGACTACTTTTGGAATCACAGGGAATGCCCTGATGTGGTTTTCATCATAGCTGACTGAAAGATTTCAAACTGTCAGGTGGATTGCTCTCTTGCCCCCAGAAGCTCCAGCTTGGTGCACCACAAGGCTCTGTTCTTGGCCCTGTACTCTTTACATTGTACACTCAAACCCTCTCACCAATAATTAGCCAACTTGGCTGTGACCATCAAAAATATGCTGATTATACCCAAATTTCTGAAACCTTCAATGCCTGACAATTTTGACGAATCACTGCAAGCTGTTGAAAATTGCTCCAAATCTGTTAAACAATGGATAATTTGAAATAGACTGAAATTAAATGATGACAAGACAGACGTCACATTGATAGGCACACACTCAAAAGTCACCCCACTCCTTAACTATCACTTGGCGGTTGGTAATTCAATCACCCCTTTAAAGAATGTGTTGGGAACCTCGGGGTTCATAGTGACTCCTGCTTAACAATGAATGAGAAAGTTGGTCGCATCTATCGCTCTATTTATCTCGAGCTAAGTAGAATAAATGCCGATCGCCATCTTTTGACAGAAAAGACAACTGCACAACTTGTCTGTCGTTTTGTTTTATCAAAACTTGATTACTGTAACTCTTTGTTAGCTGGCTTGACATTGAAGCAGCTCAGCCGATTTTTAAAAACTCAAAACCACGCCGCGAAACTAATATTCCGTAAGGCCAACGTAACACCTTTGCTGAAAAAGTTCCACTGACTCCCAGTCAAAGCTAGAATCGATTATAAAATCGCCCTTTTAGTATTTAAATTACTTCAATGTACCCCCCCCCCCCCCTTCCCCAGTCTACCTATCTACACACATCAATTTATACTCACCAACACGCCCGCTGCGCCCAAGTGCTGATAACAGAACTCTAACCTGCATCAAAATGAACTTGAAAATACTGGGGACAACGGGCCTTCTGTTTTCAGGCATTTAACATCTGGAACAGTCTGCAGTTCCATATTCGACAATGTCCATCTGTTCAGGGTTTTAAAAAGTGTCTGAAAACATTCCTATTTATAGACTCATCTGGCCCTAAAAACGAAACCTTCAGTCTGTAATTAGCTCCTAACTTATGTTCTTAAGCGCTTTGAGCCTACCTATTCAGCGGGGACAGAGCGCTGTAGAAGTGCTGCTATTATTATTATTATTATTATTATTATTATAAACCCGTCTCTCGTAAAATCGATATTAGATTACAAAACCAACCAGTAACTCGTTCCTAGTTCCTAGTACAATGTGAATCCCGTTCCTAGTTCCTAGTTCCTAGTTCCTAGTTCAGACCAAGAAGGATAATTACCCATGAATATACTTTAGGTACAGTGGAGTATATAACCAGAAACCCCTTTGTATGTCTCAGTTGACCTGATTAAAATTTTCAGCCAGTGCTGAACATTATCTGAGTCTTTAGCAAGCAGTCAAGTTGTCCTCATTCGAACAGGACGGGTTTTGTCGCTATGCCCGGTGGCCGCCCCCGCACGACCAACGCGTTCTCCAGCGAGAATCGAGCAGGACGAGTTTTATAATGCCCGGCAAATTATCTCTAAGTTAGCGGGATCTCCAACGACAATCTGTCCCCAGGACGAGTGCCAGGCCTATACCTGTTCAGCGGGGATAGAGCGCCACAGAAGTGATATTATTATTATTATTATTATTATTATTATTATTATTATTATTATTATTATTATTATTATTATTATAAATCGGTCTCTCGTAAAATCGATATTAGATCACAAAATTAACCAGTAACTCGTTCCTCGTTCCTAGTTCAATGTGAATCCCGTTACTAATTCCTAGTTTAGACAAAGAATAATTCCCCATGAATGTTCTTTAGGTCTAGTGGAGTATATAACCAGAACCCCCTTAGTATGCGCCAGTCGTCCTAAGTCAAAAGAGGCCGGCATGGGACATTATCTTAGTCTTTAGCAAAAAAAGTGAAGTTGTCCTCATTCGAACAGGGCGAGTTTTGTCGCTATGCCCGGTGGTCGCCCCCACAGGACCAACGCGAGAATCGAACAGGACAAGTTTTATAATGCCCGGCAAATTATCTCTAAGCTAGCGGCATCTCCATCGACAATCTGTCCCTAAAGGACTAGTGCCAGGCAATTGTTAAAGGACTAATGCCAGGCAATTGTCCCTCGACTAGCGACGACCTCCGGCGACAGTTCCCCCTAGAGGCTAGCATGAGAATTTATCTGGGTGTTTAGCAACCAGCCATGAGTATCAAGTAAAATCTGTCGCTGGTAAAATCGCTATTAGATCAGAAAACCAACCAGTAACTCATTCCTAGTTCCTAGTTCAACAGGATGAGTTTTGTCGATATGTCCGGTGGTAGTCCCCGAACGAGCATCGAATTCACCGGCGAGAGTCGAGCAGGACGAGTTTTGTAATTCCCGGCAAATTATCCCTAACGTAGCGGGATCTCCAGCGACAATCTGTCCCTATAGGACTAATGCCAGGCAAATAGCCCCCCCCCCCCCCCCCCCCCCCCAGACGAGCATCGAATTCTCCGGCGAGAGCCGAGCAGGACGAGTTTTGTAATTCCCGGCAAATTATCCCTAACTTAACCTAGCGGGGATCTTGAGCGACAATCTGTCCCTAGGATGAGTGCCAGGCAATTGTCATTAGGCTAGCGGCGTTATCCAGCGACAGGAAGCATCTCCGGTGACAATCCGCCCCTACAAGGATGCCCGTCTGTGGTCCTAAGGCTAGCGTCGATCTCCGGCGACAATCTGCCCGTAGAATGGAGTTCCCGGAAAATTGTCCCTAGGCTAGCGACGATCTCAGGTGACAAACCACCCCTAGAACGATCGTCCGACAATGTGTCCCGGGACTAGCGACGATCTCCAGCGACCATCCGTTCCTAGAAAGCGATCGCCTCTAGCGACAGACGTCCCTGGGACGGGTCTAGTGAACCCCTTTAGCGACAATCGTCCTTAACAATCGTCCCTTGGCCGGTCTAGCGACATCTCTAGCGACAATTGTGCCTAGAACGGGGTTCCGGTGTGTCTAGCGCCCACCTCTAGCGACAATTGTCCCTAGGCGTGTCTAGCGACGATCTCAATAGTGAGCGACACTTGTCACTAGAACGGCCGTCCGGTTAGGCTAGCGACCATCTCTAGCGACAATCGTCCCTACAAAATCGTCTCTACCACCTTCTCTAGCGACCAGGCTCGTAACAACGAAAAAATATTGGGGGGGGGGGGGAGGGGGGCGATCGCCGGGCATAGCGACAAAACTCGTCCTATTCGAATGAGGACAACTTGACGTATTTCGCTAAAGACTAAGATAATGTCCCATGCTGACTTCTGTTTGAATTAGGTCGACTGGCGCATATCAAGGGGTTTCTGGTTATATACTCCACTAGACCTAAAGTATATTGATGGCAATAATTCTAAGTCTGAATTAGGAACTAGTAACGGAATTCACATTGAACTAGGAACTAGGAACTCGTTATGGGATTCAACTGGGAACTAGGAACTAGCAACGAGATTCACATTGAACGAGGAACCAGGAACTAGGAACGGGATTCACACTGAACGAGGAACTGGGAACTAGGAATGGGATTCACACTGAACTAGGAACCAGGATCTGGGAACGAGGAACGGGATTCACACTGAACTAGGAACTAGGAACGGGATTCACATTGAACTAGGAACGGGGTTCACGCCGCTATAAACAGGTATAAATTTATCATTCGCAGCTCCAAAACATATATAAAATTAAATGTAATTTGGTTCAACTAAACAAAAGTTAGTGAGCGGAAACATAACATTGTTTTGTGTGTGTGTGTGGGGGGGGGGGGGGGGGGGCTGAGGAGGAGGGGGGCTCCGATCCACTGTGTATCTCTTCACCTAGCTAAGTTCTCAGATATGTGAATATTGGAAACCAAGGCATAAACCATACTTTTTCCATTCAAGGGTTATATGACTCAACCAGAACAGGCAAGGCATTCTATTGTATAATCATATGTCGTATAACTCAAATTAGCCTCAACCGATTCTTTTGAATTTGATACAAAAGCTGGGGGATGGTGATTAAGTATTCTTCGCCTCTTTTCAATATCATTGGTTTTAAAATATTTACGTTGTTCTTCTTCAGATGACCCAGGTTCTTAGAATAACAGATCACAACCACGCCCCGAATTCTGCGAAAGTGGAAACATCAAAGGTACGTGCAGAGATCAACATAGGTCGTCACGCCCAGATCGTGGCTGAAATGCTTAGCAGCAAACCACTAGAAGTACGTGCTGCTATGGGGAGCAATGACACGGTGAAACGTTTCATCAGAAGAAACAAACAAGACATTCTCCAAAGGACCCATCCAGTGTTAAAGATCTCATCATGGATGGCAGACAACCGGCGAGCAGAACCACGACAGCTTTCTAATCTACGACAATGGCCCAGATAGTGCTAAGAGGGATGCTCATCTTCGGCTCTGAGGATGGTCTTAGACATCTGTGTCGCTCCAAAGATTGGTTCATGAATGGATGTTTCTCTTCTGCACCAAAACTGTTTGAACAGATTTATGTTATTCGATGTCCACTTGGCAACAGTGCTGTGTCATGCGTCTATGGATTTCTCAGTGGTAAATCCAAGGCTTATATGTTATCACTAATGGAATGGTGCTTGTTTACTGTGCTTTTATTATTAAAATAACGCAATATTTATTTTACAAAAATTATTTAATATATATAATTATCATTAAAACAAAAAAACAATTGAAGAAAATATATTTAAAAAAAAGAATTATGACACAATACGTGGTTAAAAACGTGAACATATCCGCAGGACAGAGGAAGAAACTTAAGAGAGCGTTAACAACTCGAGGCGAGGCGGTGAGATTCAAATTCACTCACGAAGATCTGACGAGTGTCGGTCAGGATTCGATCACCTGGACCAGAAGTCAAATCAAAAGGATGGAGAAAGCGATTCGTGATGAAAGAGGGTTGACGGTGAGATTGAGTCCTGCTCAGTTGAGATACAATTTGAGAATGATAGGCGGTTTCCTACCGCTATTGGCAGGAATCGCCGCAAAAGCATTACCCTTTGCCGCAAAAGCATTACCCTTTCACGGAAAGACTCTCGGCGTAGGAGCTGTCACGGGACTCGCGAGTTCGGCAGTTGAGAAATTAATGGGTGGCAGCGGACTGTTTTTGAAGAAGGGAGGAGCCGTGTGTCGCGTCCATGTAGACGACAGCGGTGAAGGATTGCATCTAGAACCCGTTAGAGGTGGCAACTCTTTGAGTGGAAACGGTCTCTATCTAAAGAGTGGTCGGAACGTTGAGCGACTCGGCAAGGGTTTGTTGTTTGGTGAGAATTCACCATTTAAGAATATACCGATTTTGAGTATGTTATTATAATGTAAAAAATTATTCAATTATATAAAATATAAATCATAGAAAGTATAAAATAATATATAAAATGGATAAAAAGGTGTAAAAACAATTAGCCGATAATGATGAATATCGCGAGATAGAGGGCGAAAAAGATGTGGAAAAACGATTAGACGCTAATGATGGATATCTTAGGAAAGAACTGATAAAAGAGTTAAATAAAGATCGGGATAGATGGTTGAAATTTAAAAGAATGAGACGTTTTCTACCGTCACCACTACCTTCTGAAAAGAATGGTAATGATGCGAGTGTTACCGAGAGATGCACAACATTCGTTCATAACTATGATTCGGATAAACAAATGTGTTCTTATAAAAAAAACGTAACATATCACAAAAAAAAGAAAAGAAGAATCGCCGCTGAAATTTGAGAAAAAAGGAAATGTTATTATAATATATGGGCGATAGTGAAGAAGGAAAACAAAAACAAAAACAAAAAACAAAAAAAAGTAATGAGATCTAGAGATGATCAACCTCTCTAGATCTCATTGCTTTTTTTTTCTTCTTCGCTAAAAAATCAATCTCTCTATTGTTTATATTTCCAAGTCCGTTATTAGCATGTTGACACTCGTGTATTCTCCTTTTTCGAAAATGTGTTGAATGTTTATCTTTACTTTTTAAAGTTTTTTTACATCAGTGAACGCGCTCTCACCACCCGATTTGTCCACAATTTCGAATGAGATGTTTGGATATATGTAACTTCCATAGGACAACGACAAATCATCCTTGTCTTTGGTGATGACGATTTTCTGTAGATTGCTTTGGTAGTCATAAAACAAATCGAGCATGGCTTCGTCCAATTTCAAAGGCATGTTATATTTAAAACTAAAACAAAACGAGTGATGTACTTCACATTCTAGACAAACGAGATATATCGAGTGAAATTCGACAAGCAGTCAATGAAGGGAAAGGAGAAGAATATGTAGCATGACTCGCCACAGAACTATTCCAATCGAATCCTGTAGAACGGGAGAGTGCGATCAAAGGCATTTTTAAAACTTTCGATGTGGTTCCCTCGTTCAAAAAAAATGATCCGAAATTGTTCATGGAACGGTTGAAAAAAAAAGTATTTGATTTGTTTCTCGAACACATGAATGTGGGACTAAAAATTAAGATGATACTCCATTGCGTGATGAATAAAATCGACGTGAATTCTGGCGAGAGTATCGTGACAAATACATTTTTCAGATCTAACGTCAAACACGTATTTCGAGGTTCAGATTTATCAGACGTTTTTGAAAAGATGAAAGACAAGATGTTGATGTTTCTCGCGAATTATCAACGTGGAGGTAGTAATTGGACGTTCGATGAGGTGTTGAAACTCGAAATTCATATAACTGAAAACGATTTGTTGAAAGGGCCTTCCTACGTGGAATTACCATATTTCTTAGCTAAAAAAATGCTGTGATCAATGTGAGAAATAAAGATGATCAGTGTTTTAAATGGGCAGTCACCTCCGCTTTGTACCCAGTCAAAATGAACTCCGATAGAGTTTCTCGTTACGAGGAGACTTCTAAAAATCTCGATTGGACTGGAGTGACTTTTCCAACGCAGTTAAAACACATCGAATGTTTCGAGGCTCAAAATCCCTCCGTAGCGTTGAACGTCTTGGGATACGACGATGAAAAACGAACGATCTATCCTCTCAGACAGGCTTCGTATCTCGAAAGAGAAAAGATGATTATTTTATTATTGATTTCGAATGGTGACAATCGTCATTATTGTTGGGTTAAAAATCCGAGCCGATTACTGTCAAGACAAAATAATAAACATAAAGGAAAGATATGTTTATGTTGCAACTGCATGAACATGTTTCACAGCAAAAAATCGTTAGCGAAACAACAGGAATATTGCAATGAAAATCAAGGTATCACCATCGAAATGCCCAAACCCAACACCATCGTGAAGTTTGAAAATCGCAATAGAAGGTTAAAAGTACCATTCGTCATGTACGCCGATTTCGAATGTTTCACTGTGAAAATGAGTTCCTGCCAACCTAACGCTCTTCAAAGTTACGTTCAAAAATATCAAAAACACACACCTTCGGGCTAATGCATTTACGTGAAATGCGCTTTCGACTCGCAACACGACATGGGTCCCTTCACCTACACAAAACAGTGCAAAGACGACGACGTGGCTCAAAGGTTCGTGGAAGAGTTAGAATCGAAAATTCAAATGTTATACGACAAATTCAAAACTCCGGCGAAAATGATCATCACGCGAGAGCAGCAGAACGAAAATAACAGAGCCACCGAATGTCACATATGCAGACAATCGTTCGACGAGAATTCAGAGGAAAATAAGAAGGTCAGAAACCACGATCATTACACGGGTCTGTATCGCGGTCCGGCTCACAGCAAGTCTAAATTAAAATATCGAGACGCCATTTTCTATCCAGTGATATTTCACAATCTCTCGGGTTACGACAGTCATCTGTTCGTGAAAAATCTCGGCACCTTCCATGAAAAATTAAATTGCATCACGAACAGCGAAGAAAGATACATTTCCTTCACAAAATGGAAGCTCATGGAGAAGAAAAGAGTAATCGATGGAGAGACGTTGAAAAAAAACGAAATTCATTTGTAGAAGCATACGTTTCATCGACAGTTTTAAATTCATGTCGACTGCTCTGGAAAAATTAGTCGATAACATGAGCAAGGATAAATTTAAAATCACGAGCGACCATTTTGGAGAACGAGTAGACATTATGTTGAGGAAAGGAGTCTATCCTTACGATTACATGAATGATCTAAAGAGATTCAACGACACCGCACTACCTTCGAAAGAAGATTTTTATTCGAAATTATACGAATCCGACATTTCCGACGAGAATTACGAACATGCTAAAAACGTGTGGAAATCATTCGATATGAAAACCATGAGAGATTATCATGATCTCTATCCAAAGACTGACGTTCTGCTCTTGGTAGACGTGTTCAAAAATTTTCAAGACGTTTGTCGTCGAAATTACGATCTGGATCTGGCTTGGTATTTCACCACACCCGGTCTGGCGTGAGACGCTCTGTTGAAGACCACCGAAGTCCAATTGGAATTATTATCCGACGTGGACATGTTGCTCATGTTCGAAGAAGCTACGAGAGGTGGCATCTCGATGATCTCCCACAGATATTCTGAAGCTAACAATCCCTACATGAAAGAAGGTTTTGATTCGAAACGGTTGAATAAATACATACAGTATTGTGACTCTAATAATCTGTACGGTTGGGCTATGAGTCATCCTTTACCGATTGGAAATTTCGAATGGGTAACGGTACAGGAAGAGATGCAAAAATGGAGAGACTATCCTTGCATTTTAGAAGTCGATTTGAACTATCCGGAACAATTACACGATCTACACAACGATTATCCGCTGGCTCCTGAACGAATGGAACCGAACGAAGGAGATGAGGAAAAACTCATTCCCAATTTATTTAACAAATGTAACTACGTTGTCTACAGTGAGAATTTGAAACAGTATGTCGATTATGGGATGAAATTAGTCAACATACATCGCATCATTTGATTCAACGAAGAGCCTTGGATGAAAAAATACATCGATCTCAACACGAATCTCAGAATTCGAGCCAAGAACGATTTCGAAAAAGATTTCTTCAAACTCATGAACAACTGCGTGTACGGTAAATCGATGGAAAACATCAGGAAGAGAACCGACATTTGACTCGTCACATCTGAGAAAAAAGCTAAAAAATTAGTGGCGAAACCCAATTACAAACACCGAACCATATTCGACGAAAATCTAGTGGCCGTTCACATGCAAAAGATGCACCTGAAATTTGACAAACCGTATTATCTTGGACCGATCATCTTAGATATCAGCAAGCGATTGATGTACGAGTTTCACTACAATTACGTCAAACGAAAATTTGGTGATAAAGCCAAACTACTGTTCACCGACATGGAAAGTTTAGTTTATGAGATAGAGACGAAAGATGTCTACCAAGATATATCTCTGGATGTGGCCGCATGGTTTGACACGAGCAATTATCCGATCAATCACCTGTCCAACATTCAATCGAACGACAACAAGAAGGTGTTAGGTAAATTTAAGGATGAAAGCGGTGGTAAACAAATCGTCGAATTCGTGGGCTTGAGACCTAAACTGTATGCTTATCATCTAGAAGATGAAGAGATCAAGAAGTGCAAAGGGGTTAAAGCGTGCGTGGTGAAGAAAAACATCTCTTTCCGAGAGTATAAAGATTGTCTGTTAGGAAGTGGTCCGGTGTATAAGACTATGAAATCGATTCGAAGCGAAAATCACAACTTGTATACCGAAATAGTCAACAAAATTTCACTGATGACAATAAGAGATTCATGTTAGACGATAAAATAAACACTTTGGCACTTGGACATTGGACTTTGGATCGAAGTTTAGACGATAGGATTTCAGATATGATTGTGGATGATAAGATTCCAGATATGATTAAGGATGATAGGATTCCAGAAAATCAAGAGGAATTAAACGGATTCAAGATTATGGAAGTCGAGGAATTAGACGGATTCAAGATTATGGAAGTCGATAGAGTTAGTTTAAAAAGAAAAAGGAAAAAAAAAGAAAAAAATAACGTCATTTTAGTGAATTATAATAAAATAAATAAATAAAAAAAAAATATATATACACATTTATGAATAAGAAAATAGAGATATCCGTAGAAGGTGTCGTCTTACCTAACGAACCCCTATCCAGCATTGATCTGTTGAATGTGGCGAAGGATTTGAAAATCAAAGATTTTTTAGGCGTTGTCAGGGACACCTAAGGCCCCGTAAGGCCTGGGGTGACGTGGGGTTATTTAGTCCCGCTGATGAAGTTGCGGGAAAATTAGACCAACGTGGAGGGTCGGAATCCAAGTGTCGCGAACTCGGCGCAGAGAGCTGAGTTAGACCGACGCCGTGATTCCTTCTCTGCCAAATTGGCCTGAAATAGGTTCGATTTCCGTTAGGTGTGATTCCTAATCACTTTAGGCTGTATAATGGAAAGAATGATTTAAAGAAACAACGATTCTTTTATTTACACATAAAAATAAATCCGTTTCAATATTTCAACAATCAACAATTCAATTCTTTTCACAGAAAATGGGTCACTACGGTTAAATAATTCTCAACAATCATATAGTCATTCTATAGCCCTGTACTGGCACTATAGTCTACACACTGGAAATGTTACTACCGTGAGCTCGCCATAAGAGCTTCACAAATCTGAAATGTTATTACTGTGAGCTCGCCATAAGAGCTTCACCCGCTTAGGCTCAAATGTCAACGTCTGCGCGTAACTGTACCTCTGGCTGTCGGAGGGTTCCGACCAGCAATGTTCGTCATCTATAAAGACACCGTACTTCTGATTTGGGTCAGATATTGTCTACTCATACCTTATGTGCCTTTTGAAAGTCCTCCGTGAAAGTCCTTTTGAAATATTCACCGTTCCTGGTTGAATTCACGATTCACAAATGCCCCTTTTTGTGCTAGGGCGAAATTGTCACTCACACCGATCTCCAGTCGGTATTACGATGTTCCGACAGCAAAATAAACTACTCAGAACGCAATCAGGCTGACGCTTCAAAGGGTTAATACGCACAATACAATTAACCTACACTTCTGACTATTGCAGGACGATACCTGCTACTCGACAATCTAAACTTTAACGTTCCACCTGGGGTGTTCCTTCTCACGAATTCGGCCCCGTAGCCGCCTATCAACTTTAAGCTAAATCAATCATGGAATGCCCTCTCTGGCGATTCCAGCCGTTTCAGGGTCCTGTGATCGAAGGTACCCTTATGCCAGGAAACAGAGTCCGCCTGTCCTGGACTTCACCAACGTGTGTGTGACCCCAAGTGTGTGTCTAATGCTCTGCTCTTCCAGGTATATATATACTTTTTACCCTAAACTGTCAGGTGGACCGACGCTCATCTGTCCACCTGTCAAAACGGTGGGAGATGACGTATATCGAGGCAGAATCAATACAAGTCATCTCACGCGTGACTTTAACGGTGATTTGTTCCTGCCACGCATTGCTATAACTAATGATCAGGTGACGATACGATAGGCATTTCTATCGTTTTCAAATCTCGTTTCTTAATTGACCGTGACGATAAATGAGATTAGACCTTATCTAACATACCGTTTCTCCCCTGGGTCCCTGCGCTAAAGCTGGATATACACCACGTGTGTTTTTTCTATGTCCAGCTTTACAGAGAAGTGAAATTCACGTGGGTTTTTCGCCTTGATGCGGAATATATTTTGAACTTACAATATCTTTACATATGAGGCCCCTTGCCCCTATATTTAGGCTGGCTTTGCCCTGACAACTCCCTTCCCGAGAGAAACACCCTGTGTATCTCTTAAAACACAAGGGGCAAAGCCACGCACGTTCGCCTCTCACACCTTTTTACAATCTACCCATCATGTTCAAGACTACAAAACCGTGCCCTAGTGGTCGTGGGGTTCATGACCGGGCTCATGCGTCGGCCATACCGATTCCCACGACACACACGCTACCACATGCTCCCGTCTTGCGGGTTTACATATGATATGGGGAGTAGCCCTATCCTCAGATTTGCAGCACTCTCTCTCTCTGTAATACTATATATTTACACCTAAACATACACATTTTTATACACGTTCGCCCATTTTGCAAACAGTTCACTTGGCACTCACTCCGACGAGTAACACCGTCCGCGCCTTTGCGTCAGATGGGTTAATTCCAACGGAGTGTAACCTCGCCTCTCATTCCCCTATGACTTGTGAAGGGGCAAACGACCCCTGCATTATGTCGAGCCTCACCCTCGCCAAGCTCAACCAGGGGATTAAAATTTGTTCCTCACACACTCACACATTCAACACACGGATTTCCCGACCGCGCCTTTTCGACAGACGGGGTTATTGTGCCCCACACTTACAAAACTCGACACACAGGCTCCCCGTCCACGCACATGCGACGAACGGGGCAGTGTATCTCACATTCGCACTCACAACCAACTCTAGTCAGCAGTTAGAGCAATAATAATACTAAAATAAGAAAATTCCTTCCGGGCCTTAACACCGAGTTTACGAAGCCCATCACCTCACCCACAAAAATATTTGCGACTGGAGCCCCCGTCCCAGACACCAGGCCCACAGCCACCCAACTATTGCTTCTTTATAACCACCGACCATTGGTAGGGGCCCGGTTCCCAGTATCCCCTTGGGTAACCCTTGACACACCCCTACTTCTCGCCTCGTCATTTCTACGGGTATTCCACCAGGGTCCCCATACCCTGTCGTTGTCGCATTCCCAAGAGCTTCCCTTGGCGCTATATCCCCCAGGCTCACTCGTCCCGGCGATTACCGTCGGTCGAACGACACTGGCCGTCCTTGGCCCTTGTGCCGTCGACCCCCCGGTCCATTGCGACGACTTCTTGCGCACATTGGGCGCTGTGCGCCCCGGCACTCTCTACGTGGTCTCCGCCACCTAGGATGCTTCTCCTTTGATTTGTGGACCCTTTTCTCGGTCCCCTGGGCGCCCACCTTAGCGGTCCCATCCACTTTAACATACTCAACTTGTGTTGACCCGTGCCCTCTCAATTCTGGGGAAGTTTGCCCAGCCATTTGCGTGGGTCTGGCCTCCCCTCTCCACACGGGTGACACCGACTTCTTGGAGCGCTCAACTCCCCCACATAAATTTGCTTGAGGGTCTTTCCCCAATGATCCCATTGGGTTCCCTCGCTGTTTGGCGTTTTGCCTGGACCGCCTGCGGCCCCTTCTCCCTAATAGGACAGGAGTCGTCCCTCCTGAAACTTCCCGACATTTCGTCGTGTAGGGGCCATCCCCTGGACCATCGGATTGGTTCCCCCTGGAAACCTTCCCTTCATTACTCGTTGGGCCTTCACTTGGCCCCCTATCCCTGGACCATAACTCATCAGGGCTTGCCCTCACCCCTGGGATATTACCTATGACCAGGTCATACACAGGTGATTCAATGCACATGGCTTCCACTTCGCCACAATAAAATGGGGTATCCACAGTTATCCTCGCGATGGGGAACCTTCTAACGGTCCCATCTATCAAAATACACAAATGGTCGCGCCCCAACAATTGCTTGTCGTCAACCAGTTGCTTTCTAACCGCTGCAGAGGAGCACCCAGAATCCCGGAGCAGACGGATCTCCCTTTGTCCCACATACCCTGGGTACACTGGCATATCAACCTTCTCCTGCGAAGTTGTGAGCCTCTCACACATGCCACTTATTATCGGGACAACCTTCCCGCCTTCCAGCCTTAATTCTCCCTCGTGTATACATTCCCGGAGGGTACTGTGTTCTGGACCGATAGTTTGACAGAACGCTGCCGTCTGCCTACTGGGCCCTGGATCTACGCGGTCACCTTGCTTCCAACCCCTTTGCGCTGCGTTCCCGGCCCCCTGCTGAGGTGGTCTAATGTTCCCAGTGGTCCTTACCTGCTTCTGCCAGCAGTCCCTGGCAATATGACCCCGCTTGTTGCAGATAAAACAAGTGGTGTCCTTGGGAGCGCTCCCCTTCCGGCTGGTCTGCGACGCAGGAGGATCGGGGTGGTGTTGCCTTACGGGTGCCATTGCCAACCCGTTTGCCCCACCCCTAGCCGATTTGGGTGCGTTTACACTCCCACCGTGGGCCTCGATGTAGCGTTCTGCCACAGTTGCCATCTCATCATAGGTGGGCGGACTCCTTTCCTTGATGAACAGGCCCAACTCCTTGGAGCATGTAGTTAAAAACTGCTCCCGGAGAAATAGATCTCGCAGGGCTCCATATGACTCATTCACTTCTGCGAGATCAGTCCAGCGGTCAAAGTACCGCCTAGCTCGGGCAAAATACTGAGGTACTGTTTCTCCCTTCTCCTGCTTAATCTCTCGGAACTTGGTCCGGAACCCTTCTCCAGTGAGCTGGTATCTCCGAAGGATGGCATTCTTCAGCTCACCGTAGTCATTAAGAAGTGCAGGAGGCATACTGGTATAAGCCTCGAGGGCTTTACCTGACAACAAAGGGCTCAAGCACATAGCTCATGTGTCTTCTGGCCACATTTGACTGGAGGCAAAACGCTCGAACCTCTCCAAGTACGAGTCCAAGTCATCTGTGTTTTCATTAAAATGAGCGAGGTGGGGGCGTGGGGCATGAATTGCTACCCCTGCACTCCCGTCCCCTGAGCGCCGACTTCCATTCTCCACATCGGCCCTTGCTCTGAGGAGCTCTAATTCTCTCTCGTGCCTCTGTTGTTCTAATTGGGCTTCTCTCTCTCTCGTCTCATTCTCTCTCTCCCTTCCTAACTGAATCTCTCGCTCTTTTGCCTCTCTTGCCTCTTTCTCGCGCTCTCGTTCTAATTGGATCTCTCGCTCTTTTGCGTCATTACGTAAGGCAATCTCCTTGGCCTCACGTTTCTGCTCATCTTTAACGAACTTCTGAAGTTCAGCTCCCTCAAGGCCCATTTCCTTGCCTAATGATACCAGTTGGGCGAGGGGTGTAACAACATCCATTTTGATTTTTTCTTTCTATCTTCAACACTCGTCAGAAAGAATGAAGAAGGAAAAGAAAGAAAGAAAAAAAAAATATGGCAATTGATCCTAATTTACCTCTGTAATTTAACGTAATTAAACGCACCAAATATTCTGAAACCTACCGCAGTTATAGTGGCTATTAAGTATCCTTTTGGGGACTACTGTATTGCGATATTAAACCCTCGAACGGCATCGACTGACCGAACGCGTCAAAACCTAAACAGAACCGCCGTTAAAATAAAACAAAATTTCCATATAGCCATTTTTTACCTTTTTAGAAATATCCTGGTAGCCTCGCCAATCAATGTCAGGGACACCTAAGGCCCCGTAAGGCCTGGGGTGACGTGGGGTTATTTAGTCCCGCTGATGAAGTTGCGGGAAAATTAGACCAACGTGGAGGGTCGGAATCCAAGTGTCGCGAACTCGGCGCAGAGAGCTGAGTTAGACCGACGCCGTGATTCCTTCTCTGCCAAATTGGCCTGAAATAGGTTCGATTTCCGTTAGGTGTGATTCCTAATCACTTTAGGCTGTATAATGGAAAGAATGATTTAAAGAAACAACGATTCTTTTATTTACACATAAAAATAAATCCGTTTCAATATTTCAACAATCAACAATTCAATTCTTTTCACAGAAAATGGGTCACTACGGTTAAATAATTCTAAACAATCATATAGTCATTCTATAGCCCTGTACTGGCACTATAGTCTACACACTGGAAATGTTACTACCGTGAGCTCGCCATAAGAGCTTCACAAATCTGAAATGTTATTACTGTGAGCTCGCCATAAGAGCTTCACCCGCTTAGACTCAAATGTCAACGTCTGCGCGTAACTGTACCTCTGGCTGTCGGAGGGTTCCGACCAGCAATGTTCGTCATCTATAAAGACACCGTACTTCTGATTTGGGTCAGATATTGTCTACTCATACCTTATGTGCCTTTTGAAAGTCCTCCGTGAAAGTCCTTTTGAAATATTCACCGTTCCTGGTTGAATTCACGATTCACAAATGCCCCTTTTTGTGCTAGGGCGAAATTGTCACTCACACCGATCTCCAGTCGGTATTACGATGTTCCGACAGCAAAATAAACTACTCAGAACGCAATCAGGCTGACGCTCCAAAGGGTTAATACGCACAATACAATTAACCTACACTTCTGACTATTGCAGGACGATACCTGCTACTCGACAATCTAAACTTTAACGTTCCACCTGGGGTGTTCCTTCTCACGAATTCGGCCCCGTAGCCGCCTATCAACTTTAAGCTAAATCAATCATGGAATGCCCTCTCTGGCGATTCCAGCCGTTTCAGGGTCCTGTGATCGAAGGTACCCTTATGCCAGGAAACAGAGTCCGCCTGTCCTGGACTTCACCAACGTGTGTGTGACCCCAAGTGTGTGTCTAATGCTCTGCTCTTCCAGGTATATATATACTTTTTACCCTAAACTGTCAGGTGGACCGACGCTCATCTGTCCACCTGTCAAAACGGTGGGAGATGACGTATATCGAGGCAGAATCAATACAAGTCATCTCACGCGTGACTTTAACGGTGATTTGTTCCTGCCACGCATTGCTATAACTAATGATCAGGTGACGATACGATAGGCATTTCTATCGTTTTCAAATCTCGTTTCTTAATTGACCGTGACGATAAATGAGATTAGACCTTATCTAACATACCGTTTCTCCCCTGGGTCCCTGCGCTAAAGCTGGATATACACCACGTGTGTTTTTTCTATGTCCAGCTTTACAGAGAAGTGAAATTCCCGTGGGTTTTTCGCCTTGATGCGGAATATATTTTGAACTTACAATATCTTTACATATGAGGCCCCTTGCCCCTATATTTAGGCTGGCTTTGCCCTGACAGGCGTGTTTTCCAGAGATGCCTTGCTGAAGAGAAAACCTCGACAATCAGAATGCGGAATTTTAAATCTAGACGATTTATCGGGTGAAGGCACTCACTGGGTGGCGTGGTTCAAGAACGGGAAGAAGAAGAATTATTATTTCGACAGCTACGGAATCTCGCCGCCGAAAGAAATAAAGAACTATTTCAACAAATCGATGGTTTGTTACAACACGGAACGAGTGCAATCACCAGATCAAGTGTTTTGCGGTCACCTGTGTCTTTACGTTCTCAAGAGATGGTCTGAAGGAGATCGGTTTCAAGACATTCTCAATGATTTACATTAGAGAGAGATTTTTTTTTTATAGCATATAAAGGTAAAAAAAATTATTCAAAAAATTTTAATCGAATAAAACGAAAAATAAAAATAAGTGAAATAATTCATTTTTAATAAACTGTGTTTGAAATATATTTTAAAACAAAAATCTCAAAACAACATGCCAGTCGATAAATTTGGTAGAAGTGACGATGAAAAAGTCAACCTAAAAAAGAAGAGGAAGATGCTCGAAGTCGGTGATGGTTACAATGTTGCCAACTTGGACGAACGTTACGTTCAGAGATACGAACCTCAAGAGGAACCTTTGAACATGAACGATAAGAAGCTCTACAATCTTCCTGAGCTGATAGATCTTGCAGATGCTGCGACTAAAAAATACGTTGACAGGGGGAACGCAGATTTCGAACGAATCATGCTAGATAATTACATGGATAAAGCCATCACCGACGATCTCGATCTGAAATCTAAATGTTTGGTGAACGTCGCAAATCCCATAGATCCCACTGATGCCACAACCAAGAAATACGCTGACGACTCTCACGCGAGATTCAGTGAACACCTGAGAAATAGATACATTCAGAAAACGATGCACTCGGAATTGAATGCTAATTCTAACAAGATAACGAACGTGGCCACTCCCATTAATCCCAAGGACGTGGTGACCAAACACTACACAGATTTGGAACAGAGAAAGTCTGACAATCGAGAAATGATATCGGATCTGAATGCGGGATTCAACAAGATATTGAATCTATCGAAGGTCGACGACACGGATGCGGACTCAACCGCAGTCAACAAGGGCTATGTAGATTCTGCCGTGATACGATCACAAGAATACATAGAATCACAAGTGGGCAATCTCTACCTGAACAAATAATCTGGCGGAACCATGGAGGGTGGTATCAACATGAACGGTGAGAATTTATTTGGTCTCTGTCACAATCCCGAATTCGATTCCAGCACAGTCAGCAGGAAGTACGTGGATGACAACTCGGTCTGGAGAAAGGGTGACATCATGGAAGGTAAACTAGACATGGGTGGACACGCGCCCACAAATCTACCGGATCCTGTAAACATGACAGATGCCTGCACCCTGATTTCGGTGATGGAGAAAGTCAAATATGCTAGACAATTGATCACCGTGTGGGCTGAGGAGGCCGGCACCTTAGAGGAGGGAAAAGCTGAATGGTCTTTCGGAAATGGAGGTAGTGGATCAAAACATGGTCAGGTGGGATATCCCATACCGTTGGGAGGTGAAATCATTCGAATGAGTCTGGCTTCCTCGGATTTGAATAACAGAGCGGTCGTCATTCTCATGGTAAATGGAGTAGAGAGTGATAAGAGATACAGCATTGAAAAGACTGAGAATCAACACGCGAATGTTAGCATGTTCGGCACACCTCTCAAAGTGAACGCCAGAGACAGGATTAATTTCGTTACGAAAACCAATAATCCCGAAGCCGCCACTTCCGTAGTGAGTCTACTGATCGAACTAGATCCTTTGAACAAACAGTGAACGCGTGGAAATAATTAATTAAAAAAAAATAATGTGTGATTATTAAAAACAAAAAAAAGTAATGAGATTTAGAAAGATGTTCAATCTCTAGATCTCATTACTTTTATTTATTTTTTTTTTGTTTTTTGTTTTTAATAATTACTCATTACTTTTTTTTATTTTGTTTTTTATTTTTTTTCACACACGTCTCTCATCGAATGATCAACATCTTATTTCCATCCAATTTGAATTGTAATTCTCTGTCCGACATGACCAGAATGAAGGCTTCAGTTTTTCTCGGCACGTTCCTATAGAACTGCATCTTGATCTGAATGTCTAAGACGCTACTCTTGAGTCGTTCACTCTGTTTACTGACGTCGAATACAAACATGGGATACATCGACTTGTATTCGCCGGGAGATATATTAGGGTTGCTCATCAATTGGTCTAGACCGTGATACTTCTTTCTAAAATCAGCAGCGGCGTCGTACAGTCTGCAGAAATCATTCTTGTCGAACGACGCGTTGTAATCGATTGCTGGATATCTCGTGGCATTCAGAAACACTTGCATGTTTCTCAAATTGCAGTGATCGAACAGCGATGCATTCTTTTCCTGAGACCCGTCCCTATCGGTCTGAAACGCAACCACGATGAAACGCGGTCTCTCAGAAGCGGATTTCACTGTCAATCTCCAATCGAAGTGATTCGTGGAGAGTGGAATGCTAGCCGTGTCGCACTGTCTCATTCTAAATCCCACAGGTAATTTACTCTTGGATTCTATGATCTTGTAGAGACCTGCTTTTTCCACGATCGAAGGCTCCACGTGCGGAACGAACCATGATATCTTGTGTAGAGATAACTTACCCGCATCGGTCGCAGGGAGTCTCACTATTGCTTCGTCGTTTCCTTTTTGAATCAACGTCAGATTGTGTTTGAATCCGTACATGATCTTGTTGTAATCATCCGTAAATCTGAAGATGTGTTTCAAAGGTATCCTGAACGAAAACGTTCCTTTAGGTCTGGATGTCTTGACGACGTAGTCGAATATCGCAGCGGCGCCAGCGTTAGCAGGGCCGATGGTGTCTTTCACCCACAACTCATTAAGTCCTCTAGATTTCGAAAAATCATCAGGATACGTCAAGAGTCCGAACATCGTGGTGGCCTGACCAGGATGAAACACAGATTCTATCTCTTGTCCAGATAGCATGTATTTTATATTACTGAATAGATGCATGATGCCATTATTGGCTAGAGTAACCGTGTCGTCGGCGGCGTAGTCGCTCCCATCTTCCTTGGTAAGACGTCCCTGCACCACTATGTAACTCTCGTTAGGATGGATGAATAGATCTTGAGTTTCGACGTTGATTCTTATCTCTCCCGCATTGTTCAAACTCGTTCCGGTTACCGTTTCGTATTTGTGAACCTCATATTCTTGAATACTTTCATCTTTCACTATGCTTTGTGCTATATCTAGCATATTTGCCATTTTTAAAGGGTTTTTGTTCTTTTGTTTATTAATTAGCTTGCTTTTTTTTTATCTAAAAATAGTTTTAATTATTTTTTATTATTATTTTTCTCTCCTATATATATATGTGTAAACAAGAAAATGTTAAAGAGAGTAAATAACAGAAATTTGTTTTCTTTATCAAAACTTTGTCTTCTGTAATTGTTGTTCGTAAAACTTTCCGATGATCTCTTCTCCATCCAAAGCTTCGATTTTGTAAGTCACCGGATCGGTGTGAAATATTTTGATTATCATGAAGATTTCCGAGGTCCATCGAGGAGTATAACCCTTTTCGAAGTGCTTCTTATAAGCGTAGATTCTCACTCGATCACCGACCGCAAATTTCGGCATTCACTTCTTCCTAATCTTAGATCTCTCAGGATATAGATTCACGTAGACCCGTTTTTCATTTCGAGGATCTCTAGCTTCCACAGGAGTCATCTTGATCGATCTGTGTCACGTGTTGTTGTAATCTTTAACCAGACCGTTCAGAGCGTATATGTATTTCTTGGTCAAATTCGCTGTGAAGTATCTATGCATCTTGTCCTTCATCGTTCGATTCCAATGTTCCACCACGCTGGCTTTCTCTTCGTTTTCGATCGAGTAGAGGTCGACCAATCGATGAACGTGCTTGTTGTAGAATTCCTTTCCCTTATCCACCCACAATTTATTTGGTTTTCGAGAAGACGAGTGGAACACACTCTTCAGAGCCTCGGTGACGCAAGGTCCCGATTTATTCTTCAAAGCTCTGA
Organism: Pictodentalium vernedei; assembly: GCA_031216915.1. Taxonomy (NCBI): domain Eukaryota; kingdom Metazoa; phylum Mollusca; class Scaphopoda; order Dentaliida; family Dentaliidae; genus Pictodentalium; species Pictodentalium vernedei. Next base: position 224,847,349 of record CM062292.1, read on the forward strand.
TCCAACCGTATTTGGAAAACACATCGATGACCGTCAATAGATATTTGACACCCTTGTTCCACCTCGAAAACGATCTCATGTCGACCAAGACGGCAGACCAAATATCATCCAAACCCTTCACGAACACCCTTCTCTTTCGAAATTTATGCATGATGGGTTTGTGTAACTCCTCAGCCAATTCGCTCGTCAATAATCATTTCTTCTTCTTTTCAGATACGCTTCTTTTTTGAATGCCCATCCGAATCGACCTTTCGCACCGATCAGATTACTGACCAGCGAACGTTCTATCTTCTATCTCCTGGTCGGATTTGATATACCTCTCAATTTCGCCAACATGTTTTTATCGCAGACATTGTTGCGAGTCTTGGTGTCGGGATGTCCGGCGTAGCATAGATCGTGATCATACACGGCCGTGTCCACCCTATTCACAGGTTTGCTCCAAGATTTAGGAGTCAGATCGGTGTTGAGTCTCTTGTTCAATTTCGTTCCAGGTCCCGTGAAACTGTGACCAGGCAGATGCATTTCAAAAGGTAGATTATTGATCATTTTATTCACGATGCCTTTACCTTTGCTGGCATTCTTTTTTTTACGAATCGAGTCTTGATAGAACCACACATGTCGCAAATTCTGCGAAGCATCTGTCTGTCGTTTTTATTTCATACTTCTGGAGAATTACTCGTCTCAGTAACTCTCTTACACTTTACGCAATACATTTTTTGAGAGTTATTTAAATTAATTTTGTTTTTATTTTATATATAAATTTAATATTTCTTTTTTAAAAATTCTGTTCTTATTATATATATATATTTTTTTCAATCGCTGCTCTTGAGTTCTATCATCCTACTGAATTCCTCCCTAGCCTCTTTCCTCCCTTTTTCCACGAGAGAATCCTTCGTCTCTTCCTTGATGATCTGACGAGTCTTGATTCTCACGGCTTCTTTCATGGCTTCATATTTCGTTTTCTCACCCAATATCTTGAAGTATTCTCCATCTGATATCCTACCGTCTTTCAACGCCATCAAGATCATTTTGGATATCGTGTCGCTCTTGGAGTCGGCCAAGACGCAAATCATGTGTTTCCTCACCTTCAGATATAATTTCCTACTCAAAAAGTTTCCGAGCGTGCTAAACAATCCAGCGGCAAGAGCCACTCCTTCTACGGTTAACACGATCGGAATACTGACCGCAGTCGACAACAATCCGATGCCAGCTGCGTGTAAACCCATGGAAATCATGATGAGTGTCGTGTCGATCGCGTTGACAAATTTCACGAAACGCGAATACTTCTTCTTGAGAGAATGACGAGAATCTCTCTCTTGAGTTAGATATGATTGGATTCTACTGATTTGGTCGATGCGATACCTCTCTCCTCTTTCTTTTTCTTCTAGCGATGGTGCCGTCGGCAAAATGCTGTTCAGCTTCTCATCCTCGTCGTCATCTAACGTCGGATACAATTTATTTCTGGTTCTCATTTTTGTGTTTTTTTTCTTTCTAATATTAGATAAAAAATTTATGTGTGTATTTATTTTTATTTTCTGTTCTCCCTTATTTTATATCAACGAGAAAACTTAGACGTATGCTTCATTGAACAATAATTTCATGATGCATCCCTTGTCTTCTAAAGTCAGACTTCTACGCACCAATTTCAGTTCTTCCGAAACTGTGGGCTTGTCTCGATCCCTACAGAAGAGTAATCTCTTCCAAAACGCGATCACTTTGTCAATTTGAACGCGTTCGAAGGCCGGTTCAAAATACTTGACGACCATATCTTCCCTTTCCATCATCAGACGTGAATGATTCTCGTGATCGAAGTCTAGGTGATCCCAACATCCGACGCATCGTTCTAACAAGAGGCGACCTAGTTGTTCGTTCACACTGAATGCGTAGGCTCTCATCAGCATTTTTAAAAGAAACCTTGCTCTAATAGTCTGGGAAGCGTTCATGATTTACGTATTTTTTTTATCTATTCGATTTGATATATTTATTTTTAAATAACTATTTATTTATATTTTTTTTTCTTTCCTATATATATATCAATCACTTTTTTTTATTTCCTCTCCTCAAAACCGATTCTATCACGATTTCGTCTCACAAAACTCAAGAGATGAATCAACAAATCGTTTTTTCACCGATCAAATCGTACCCTATACCGTCCCAAACACGATCGGGAAACGTGGCAGTGGTTTTGAGGGTTCGGTATCACCTTTTTTCCATGTACCGTACAGAGGTCGATTTTCTGATCTAGAATCCGCAAATGGGTTTCCCCGATCGGATCGCACTTTAACCGTTCAAATACCCGTTGGCGAACGTATACCTACTTAGGTGATACAGATGATACAGAATCCGCAAACCACTTTTTGATGCTGATACAGAATCTGCAAAACGTTTTTTGCTCGAGTTCACCACCGATGGATCGATGGTCTAATCCGCGATGGGAACGTAGAGAACAAATTTTTAGTTATATTTTCTTAAAATTTCATACATTTTTTTCACTCTTGAGCGACGTGTATAATGTACGCGTTCGCCAACGGGTATTTGAACGTTAAAAGTGCGATCTGTGAGCCTCAAAACCAATGGCAGATTCTGTATCACCATAAAAAACGACATTTTGTGCACCTGTACACGATTTTTAACACTGAATCCTATGGAGGTGTACATCCATGTAAGTGTACATGTACAAAATCGTGTACAAGTGGTACCGAATCCGCATTTTTTACCTACTAATATGAAAGGTTATCAAAAAATAAAACGATTTTAAAGTTCAATCTGCGTAGTTCAATCTGTCAAATGAAGGGTGTTTTGCCTCAAGGGTGTTTTGTCCAGGCTGCAAATTTATCAAAGGTGTTTTGTCTAGGATGCAATTTTTAGGGTGTTTTGTTCAAGGGTGTTTTGTCATGGGGGTGTTTTGTCCGGATACTGTTAGGTGTGATATGGATTCATGAAGGAGGCAATGGTTAGATAAAAGACTAATTATTGAGATTATTCTTAGGATATCAGTCTGGCCACTGAACAGATTCTTAATCCTTAAACAACACCGGTATCCAATTAACTCTAATCTTATATTTTTCTACAGAACTAGTAGAAACAAGGTGTACACTGATAGAGCAGAAATATTATTGTCGCTAAATTACAACTTAATTCCAACAATTCAGTAATTAGATAGAGATGAAATATTATTGTGGTTAAATTGCAACTTAATTCCAGCAGTACAGTGATTGAATAATTGATTAAATGTAAATTTAGTGAACCCTTTATCCGTCAAAGTGTTCCGAAGAACAAAAATTATTATTTATTTTTTCATTCTTTCATGTATATGGGTGTCATTGGAACGAGCTTGACAGGCTGGTTTCACAGGTATTGATATTTGTATGATTTCATTGACAATCCTCTGATTTTATTGACAATCCTCTGATCCTCTGACTCTATCTCCTTTGGCTTCTTCGTACCAGAGCTTCGTGTAGGCCAACTGAAGACTTCGCATCCTGGAGGGCGTTTGCAGGGGCATAGTATGTAAGGTGTGGTTTTGGAGGGTCATAGCATGTAGGGTTCCAAGATATTCTAGGTTTTTTAAATTTAATTTACTATCATCCAATTGGAAGAAATCATTTGAAAAGTATTCAAGTATTCATATTTGTATTCACGAATACATTGTAAAGTATTCGTATTCAAATACCTTTGGAATGTGTGTCTTCGTATTCATGAAATTACAAAGTATTCGTATTCGTATTCAGTACATTTGCAATGTATTCGCTCCAACCCTGGCACCATTGCAGTCGATGTCGCCGGTGACTTGGCTGTAACGGGACACAAACAGTGGGTCTCCTCGCGCGGAGTCCTGCAGCACGAAGTCTGTTACAGATTGTTTGACAAGACAAGAAATTCGTGTCCCATCCGCATTCTGGAGGCCGTTCTGCAGAGTCATAGCATGTAAATACATCACAATAACATTTTAGACATTAACTTTCCTGGGGAAGTATACCGCGGACTGCCCGGAGTCCGCCTCTGGACTGTCTTTCCGTACCAACAGTATCCTGTTGAAATTAATTTTTAACTCCTCTGATCTGGAAGAGTGGTGAGAACAGTCGAGGCGCGGACTCTTGACTCTTCTCTTGTCTGTTAGCGACGATGGTACTGTTCATTAATAGAGTCATAGACTACACTCATGTGATCACTTCTGGTATGTAATACTGCTTTCAAGTTGGTTTCATCTGCAGATTGTTCTGCGTCTTTTTATCCATTAGTCTGTTTGTTTTTCCTTTCTTGATTTTTTTCTTTTTTCTTTTTTGTTCTTTTAATTTTTTTTTCTTCTCTTGTGCTTGTCTTGTTGTTTCTTCTTTTTTCCTCTTTTTTTCCTAGTTCTCTCACTTTTCTCTGTCTATCCAACAACGACAATGAGTTCAAACAATATTTTACTCACTTTTAGCAACCACCTGTATACTTTGCTATTTTAGAAATGTTCCAGGAGACTGCTTATATAAGTAAGCTAAGTGCTTTCTGCCGAATCCTCTCCTTTGATATTGTCAGCTATTTCTACATGTCTTGCTATACTGCATACCTTTTATTATAAATTCTGTACAGATAATGTAACAGTATCAATCTTTTGTATGTATTATATAATGTTCAATTCTGAATAAAAATATTGTTTAAACTAAACAGATGGACTACCAATAAATTTCTAGCAATTTTGTCATGGGGTGCTGTGTGGGGATGCCCATTTTGACACAGTTGGCAACAGGAAAATGCTGAGTCATTATCTTTCTTGTGCTCCATCAACTAATTATTCTTCTTCACAACTTTTGTCCAAATCTAAACTAGTTTGGTACAAAACATCTTGGTTGAGTAAACTCTTCTGAGATTTTTCCCCCCAAAATCATCTCATAAACCATTCGTAATAATGCTTAGATTTCCGGTATGGAACTTACTTTAGTGATGCAAATTCATGTTTTTTTCAAAGGAACTCAGTAGGTCAATATTTGGGCTCCCCGTTAGCGGATGCTCCTCACAATATTTCTATTTCCAGAACCAATGGGCTGATTTGAACCAAATTTGTCAGGTAGTATAACTGGGTAATAAGTAATTGATTTATATGCCCGAAACATTTTTTTGCAGCCCTGTAGGATCCCAGGAGATAGAAATAGAAAACAATTCAAACGTTCATATTTACAAAACTGTACAGATCAGAATACTGTTATTTAGTTTGAAGCTTTCTTAGGACCAGTGGAATCCGATGGCTGAAAAAATGCTATCGGTGTTGTCATGAGATGCCCTTGGGGGTGACCATTTTATCACTGTTTGTAGTGGGAAAATGCTAGGGTCCTGCGAATATTCGAGATGCGATTAGATAGCGATACCATACGTCTGCTTCGAGATCGATCCCGATTTTTTCAAATCTCTCGTACTAACTTCAATTTGTTATATTTCCAACAACAATTGGATAAAATTGTCATTAGACATTTCATTCATGTAGGCTCTATTCCTATTTAATTGAGTGAATGGCACTGTTTAATTGTTAGGTAAGTAGTTAATTTTGCCCAGAACAGTATCCATAGTTTTAGTTTTTGAAGGCTTAAATTGTTACTATTCTCGTTCTTAAGAACGTGAACAGTGACAAGTTAAGCCTTCAAAAATTAAAACTATGGATAGTGGGCCTAGTTGTTTCAGCGACGGTTCTACAGAGAATATTTATTTACTGGTGTTTAAGGTTTTCACTCAGACTTGTAAGGGTCATCACATGTACCGTAACTTCCGTTCGGTGCAATATGAAACATGAAATAACTTGTCTTTTAACCCTTTACCTAACAGGAAAAGCAGACACTTGAAAAAAAAAATTCTTGAATAACTAATTTGTTTTCATTGTTTGTCTCAAAAACATAGGTTATGACCCCTCATTGGAATGAGCTCGATGAGCTCGTTCCAATGAGGGGTCATAACCTATGTTTTTGAGACAAAAAAATTAAAAATAATGAAAATTAATTCAGATTAATTGGCGATTTTTTAGAATAGCGCTAGCCGATTTTGGCCGTTACGTTGGGTAAAGGGTTAAGATTCGATTCGAGATTCGATTCGATATCGATATCAGAGACACGATTCGATTCGAGATTTGTTTCGAAAAAATATTTGTGACTCACAGATCAATAGAAAATGCCGAATCATCATCTTTCTCGTGCTCCATCAACAAAGTCTTCTTCTTCAGAACTTTGGACCAAATCTAAACTAATTTGGTATATTGACGTATTCCTAACGTTTCGGTGGAGTATACTCTTCCGGGTATTTCCCCAAAAGTTGCTACTCCCCTCGGGGTGGGGTTGAGAGAACCACAGAAGTTAAAAACAAAACAGTGTCTTACGGACAGCTTTTAAGACTTCACAGACCAGAGCTTTGCTTTACATGAGAAGCTTTTCCAAGGACCAGCAAAAACGAATGGCCAAAAATTGCATTTTGGTTGTGTCATGGCAAATCAAAAAATTGATGTTGCGCTCCCTCACTTACTGACACACTCATCTCTTTTGACAACTTGAGCCAGGTGAGCGTTTTAGGCTCACTTGGGACTCTAGTTTATCTGAACTCCCGTTACCCGTGGGAACCCTTGGAAGTGAAGCAGTTAATTTCACATAGGTTGTAGAGCCCCTGTGGGAGCCCGGAGAGTGAAGCAGTGCCTGTTTATTGTAAACAAGCTATGTTTTACTGGTAAAATATGATCCGGTCACCTGTTTACAGGCTGTAGCACCATGCCACACTGACATTGGACCAACGGTTCCCAAACTGACTGGTTTCATTCCTCTCCCTTGGCAGTGAACCTGTTCAGTTTCGTGATATTAGACCAAAAGCGTTGTCAAGTTAGAGTCAGGAAATCGCTTTCGGGTTTCGAGTACCGTGTGACCTTCACGTTTGAACCACCCCCTCCAAATCGATAGGGTTCATCCCGATCTCCCCGTTAATGCACCAGTAGAGTTTTATGATTCTAGGCCAAAGCATTGTTAAGTTAGAGTCAGGAATCCAAATCGGACGAACGATGCACGGGCATATATATAGAGCGATTACAATTGGGCGCTCGCTACTGTGAGGGGCACTAACTGGTATGACCGGGTGAATTCTAATATTCCATTTCCAAACGTAACCCCATTAAATAGTAGACCTACACGGGGGAAACGAGTGTTATAAAGAAAAACCTTCGGAATATTGGCCCTTCGGAATAGTGGACCTTCGAAGCACTGGGCTTCGGACTACTGGTCCTTCAGAGTACAGTATTAGGACTTTGGATTACTGGACCTTCCAAGTATTGGCCGTCGTAGTATTAGACCTTGGGAGTATCGGACCTTCGGAATATCGGTATATCGGGAGTATTTCGGATTATTTTCACTTCGGGGTAATAGGCCTTCGGAATACCGGACTGTACCTCGGGTAGTGGGATTTCGGAATATCGGCACTTTGGGGTATAGGGCCTTCGGAATAGAAAGACGTAGCCCCTTTAACTTGTAATAAGAAGCTGTTATCCCCATAGAGACCCCGGATTGTTTTGAATTGGTTGAGATCTTTGGATGCCTGAACCTGAACTGGTAAATTATTCCAAAATGCAGGTCCAGCGAAAGAGAATGCTCTATTATTCACAAAAGTGGACCTAGAGAAGGGCATCTGAAGCTTGATTTGTGAGGAGGAGCGCAAGTTCCTTTCAGGTTTTTTAATTGCCAGAAAGTCTTGTAAGTACTTTGGTGTCGAGCCATGAATTCATTAAATACCAAAACCAAAATTTTGAAAATAATCCGCTGCCGTACAGGGAGCCAGTGCTAGTTTTTTAGTAGTGGTGTCATATGATCATAGCGTTTAGAGCCTGTGATAATACAACAGCTGTATTTTGAATATTCTGTAGTTTTGAAATATATGACTGTGGCAACCCAATAGGAAGTGAGTTGGAAAATCCATGTGGGATGAAATAAAAGCATGACCTACATTTTCCAATGACTTAGGGAAGAGGTAACGACGAAGATAGCTTAGGATCCTAATTTGCATGAAACAGCGCTTGCAAATAGTATTGACATTTTCCTCCATTGATAGATGAGAGTCAAATATCACACCAATGTTACGAGCACTGTTTGAATCAATTTGTGTAAAATTTCCGATAACAAGTGACTTGATTTGCAAATTTCATGGACTCTTTGAACGCGATATGACTAGTACCTCGGTCTTGTCGTCATTCATTTCAAGTCTATGACAGGCCGTCCAATCCCGAACCTTGTCTACACAGTCTTCCATCATCGAAACTGAAGCAATAGGGTCAGATCCAGTTGAAGGGTCTAGTGACAAATACAACTGAATGCCATCAGCATACAAATGGCAAGGAGCATCGATCTGCCTCGGCAACTTTCCCATTGACGCTGTATAAAATGTAAACAATATCGGCCCAAGAACGGAGCCCTGGTGAACTCCACATGTTGATACTTTTTTGGATAATTTTGCTGGAAAACATTTTTGCCATGCGCAGAGAAGCCATCAGGCGCCATATCATAATAACATTTTGGCCACCCGCATGTATTTCGGGCTTTTCATATGAGCTGGCCTTTTTACCCATGTGCTCCCAATTGGCTACCCCCTCCGCACACAATTATATGCTCCCAATATCCAGAAACCAATTGTTTAGTGTTATCCCGCGTTTCTTTCCTCTCGGATTTGCTGCTCAGCGTACTAACCCTCTCTTTTGTAGCTCCCAATATCCACTTTCGCGGTTCTGATGATGTGTTTCGAATCATGTGGGGCCCTTCGTCCAAGCTTTCTCGAAGCCCGATATTCCTCACGACGCCCCTGATCCCGTCCGCAAAGATCGGCCTTTGAATTCCCACAGTTTGGACACAAATCACGATTGGAAGTATCAGGATATGATCGGATAGGTTCACACACATGGTTGTCTCACTCGACATCGTCTAAGGTCGATAAACATACCGCAATATACCTGAAAATTGACAAAACGACGCCTTTTGGTATGTTAGAGTTAAACAAATTGTACATTTCTCCTGAAGCAACATCGAATTCTTTTGACTGGAAGACATAAAAGGCCTAAATATGTATGGAAATATGCATGGGTCATCCTTACATCGAACTGGGCTAGTCGGAATGAGAAACAATTACCCACCACAACCCCACCCAAATGAGTTTACATACCGAGGCGACTAAATAAATCCAATTACAACATGACTGGAAGTTCCCAAAACTACTTTCTTTGCAGGACATTTTGTCATGAGTGATCAGATTACCAGCCAAGTGAATGCCGATAAGTCTGCGGCTGTGTCGATCTTCGTCTCACGCATGCAAACTGTCAAGAAGCAGTTGTGTCTTTGTGCGGTAAAGGAGAGGGTGGGGGTAAAACATACAGAGACGATCTCCACTCAGTGCTCGGCACATGTTCTATCTACGTGAGCTCCAAGAGCATCGCGGGCGAGAGGCGATATCCGAGCCTGTATTGATCGTCGACTCACGCATTCAAACTTATGGAAGTAGTTGTGTCTCTAGGCAGCGAAGAGGAGGGCGAGGTGGGGGAGGGGGATAGGTAAAACATATAGAGACGAACTTCTCTCAGGCTCGACGCCAGGTTCGACCTATGTGAGCTCCGAGGGCGCCGAAAGAGGTGGCTGAGAGCTGCTGCACCTTGCCCTGACATGAGGTTAGTGGAGGTGTTCTACTCCTCCAACACGTGTCCTTTGCCAGAAGAGCACACGTGAAAGAGATTTTCGAGTGTTCGTTTCTAACGTATTTTACGTGAGCCAATACCAGTGAGGGTGGGGGATATCATATATATATATATGTATAAAATATAAATTATTATCAATTCATTTTGCGATACCTTCATGTTAATACTAATTTACACAGCCTGTATGGAGCATAATAAACTTGAAACAAAGACTGTAAAGCGTAGCCGATCGCTGATTGCTATTGTACGTCATTGGCTTCCGCGGACCGGCTAGCACGCGCTGGCGGTCTGCGTGTGACGTCATTTCGTCTTCCTGGAAATCTGTTTACATTTCCCTGACGAGTTTACCCTTCATTGGTGTTGATTGAGATAAATATAAAGTGTTCTGCGTTAAATTTCCTAATAAATGGTGTTTCACATTGATTCTTTCCACAAAATAATATGAATCGTTATCCAAAAGGGTCGAAAATCATTATTATAATTTCTTAGTGTTGATAATAATAATAACAACATGATTTTCTCAGGCGTCGTTTGGCTTCATTACTGGGCCTCCATCTGTGGTTTGCAACCCCACATCCATTAGCTGCACTCGGCTATCACCTCGGACCACTAATGGCTGATGGGCTGGTAATCACAGATGGCGGGGCAGTAATTGAGCCCAACGCCCTCGAAAATTCTGTTATTGTATAATTAATTCTATATACTGCTCTACATGGAAATCAGCGAGAACGTCTCTTTTTAAATATCTCTGCGTGCATAGAGGGGTTCTAACCCACGCCGAGACAGACAGACAGACAGACAGACAGACAGACAGACAGACAGTCAGACAGACAGACAGACAGACAGACAGACAGACAGACAGACAGACAGACAGACAGACAGACAGACAGACAGACAGAGTTTCCTTCGGCACCAAGCGAAACTATACTAAACCACTCGGTCACATACATATATATGTAATGTCAAACCGCGATACAAACCGTGATATAGTCACTGCCTAATTATAAAGCGAGAAAAGTCTTTCCTTTTAAGGTTTCTCTTGAAACAATACAGAAGGATCAGCAACCACATGATCTACCACAATCCCAAAATGTAGCTAGGGATCCAATGGAGAATTACTCTATTGAGACTGATGATTTAGAAGGCGGAATGAAGCAGTGGAATAGCCTTATCAGGGGAAGGGTACTGGAGGATTGCAATAGAAACTGGCGAGCTGGAATTAGGACCAAGAGCTCTTTAGACGGTTTGTACAAAAAAGATGCCCCAACCTTTGAGGAGTACCTAGATGATGGGGGGGGGGGGGGGGCTGCGGGGGTCTTTGTTGTTGAAAGTTAGATTGAAGTCACTGGAGTGGAGGGGGGTCGGGAAAGGCGAGGAAAGAGTGTTCCAAATGTGTAATTTAGGAGTAACGGAGACACTAGATCACTTTATTCTGGAATGCCCCAAATATTTGCCCAGTAGAACAAGAACTCCTTAGAATACTCATGGGAAAATGGGATGAAAACCCGAAGGATAAGTGGATGAGAAATGGCATGAGGGAAATAGTAAATTTTGTAGTTAGGGGGATAGAAAAAGCGCCGATGGGAGGAATTATGAAACAAATTTTTGACTGAATGCTGGGAGGTTAGGATGGATTGTTGGGGCGAAATAGCTCGTGGAGCTCTGGGTTAATGTAGGCCTCCTCGTTAGAGGACCACAACAAATCAGCGGAAGGTCGAAGAATTATTATTAGTGTACAGGGGCTGGTGATAAATCAAATTTTCTGGCTCAAAATTAGTGTTGCTAGGTCTTTGTTGACTCAGAACATATTTCAGGGATTTCAGACTAAAGCGATAAAAAAAACACTTCAAGTAACCCTCCACCTTATTCTGAAAGTTTTAACGCATTGTCTCATCCTTTTAAATTGCAGTGTTGAGAAACGCGCAAAATTGACTTCTATTACAACATATTTAGATACGGTGGCATTTTATCATCAGATGCATTTTTATATAAAGGGCGCATAATGTATTAAAATAAATCATATGTTCAATATAACATACGAAAATGTTTACGAAGTCGTTTTGAGTTAACGAGATTATTGTATCCCTGCGTGTGTTGATGAAGTTTTTCCAAGTAACTTAAAACTAATTAAGAAAGGTCCACATTCCAAATGGCGACACAGGGGTAATATATACAGCCGCAAGTCTCATAAGCGATAGAAACAAACGGAAGTAATTTCTTTCCGAAATGTGCAGGCTGTCTCAAAAAATGTTTTGTGTAACATAAGATTTTCAAGCAAGTCTGCTTGCAAGTTGCAAGAAACAAATCTACAAATTCAGGTACACTGGACCCTATAAGAAAAGACGTTTTTATTCTGAAATGATTGTCGGTTCCTTCTATTTTCAATCATTTCTCAGTTTTGTTTTGTTGTCAAATTTTCTCGTGCAATAGGATAATGGCATATTGTTTCGATTCAGAAGTATCAAATTTCTTTCAAAAACAGCGGTTGCGTTACTCATGCACGCTTTTCTTTTCAAAAGTAAGGAATTGCAGACAGATCTGTGTCCTCCAAACTGATACATCATTGCATTTTGTCTTTTAAATGCTGTGAAAATGGACACATTCTTGGTGGATAATTTAAATTATGAGCCATATATAAATGTCGAATTACCCAATAGAACTATATACATTCCCCACAGAACTATTGTCTGTTTCATACAGTACGCCCAGAGTGTATACCATATGAAACACGGGACGCAGCGTTTACATTTCATCAAAACACAGAGTTATCCGTTGAAACTCTTGTGTTGGTAAAGGCCAAGAATAGAGGACCGCACGTTTTTTAAGAAAATAAAACATATTTCACAACTTTTTTGAGTTACTTATCATTCTAAGACATGTTTTACACAAAATTAGCCAAAAACACCGATACCCACTCACAAAAATAATCACTTTTAACCCTTTTCTCTGTGACGGGTTTTTGAAACGAAATGAATTTCTGATTGCGTTCTGAAATGGAGCAGTGGATGTTTCGATGTGACGTCACAGGGGAGCAATCATTACCTATTTGCATGCTAGGATCAGTTTAGGATGGGTACGGGTTAGCTAACCCGTACCCATCCTAAACTGACCCTAATGCATTGGTCGTCGTATTCTAATCATTGCCTTCTTTGCATACTAGGGTCAGTTTAGGATGGGCATGGGTTAGCTAACCCGTATCCATCCCAAACTGACCCAAATTCGTTCTCCCATTGTAATTACACCCTCGTATACTCCGATCAAATGGAGTATACACGATAGCAGAAAAAAACCAAAGAATCGCGTACCTGTTCACCGCAGGTTTTGTTGTTGAAATTGTTTGGAGAATAAAGTTAACGGAAAAAGTGATGATATTTGTCAGTAGGTATCGGCGTTTTGGGCTAATTTTGTGTAAAACATGTCTTAGAATGATAAGAAACTCCAAAAGAGTTGTAAAAAATGTTTTAATATCTTAAAAAACGCGCGGGTCCTCTATTCTTGGCCTTTACCCTTGTGTTACAGCAGAGATAACAAACACTGTGTTGGTCGGTGATTTTGTGTGAAAGAGATTAGTGTTGTTGATTAGCAATAAACACGGTCTCACAGAAATTGCTACTGTGTTCATTTTAGTGTTTTGTGTGTGAATCATAGAAATCGGATATAAAAAGACTTTTCCGATTTCTATGGTTTGAATAACAACTTACAAGGTAACTGTACAGTTTGCAAGTCGATGTGCATTAATTCGGTAATAACTGTGCATGCAGCGTAATTTTGTGACGACGAGCCACAGAAACTGGCGAAGAGGCAATTTAAAAACTCAGAAGATGAATCCTGTATCCATCAAACCCTACTGGATGGGGCAAAGTTTTAGAGACGCTGAACACAGATTCATGAAAATAATAAAACAGTCTTAAATACATTTCCTGAATCTCGCTCGAAATTTCGTACGCCATTTGCCAAACCCATATACAATGTATACCATTACAAATACTGCAAAATAATGCCTGGGCTAGCAACTAC